>JBAMBR010004435.1:0-213675 GCA_037044475.1 Zaprionus obscuricornis | reverse complement strand
GAATGTTTTCATTAGTTATTTTATTTTTGTTTTTTTTTTTTTTTTAGAAAGTTTTTTAAAGATTTTTTCAGTCATTAACAAAAAAATAATTAAATCAAAGTGTTTCTATATTATTATATATAATAACTCTAGAGTTATTATATATAATAATATAGAAACACTTTGATTTAATTATTTTTTTGTTAATGACTGAAAAAATCTTTAAAAAACTTTCTAAAAAAAAAAAAAAAACAAAAATAAAATAACTAATGAAAACATTTATAGATATATATAATATTAAATTCAACTATTGCTTTAACGATATCGACTCTTATCTCGAACTTAATGACATATTCAGCGTGCGGCGCCCCTCTCTCCTTGTTTGTTGCATGCAGCAGAAGAATAACACATTTCCATTTCGGATAGAAGACAGAGAGAGAGAAAAAAAAACAGCTGGTGATCTGGTCACCTGTTGGTTGTCTAGTCTAGTCTAGCCTAGTCTGGGAGCAGGTCTGGCCTGGTCAGTAAAGACTGGTCAGATCTTGTCGGGCAATTAACGTTTGGTTGCTTCAAATGACTTGAAAACAGAGTCAGAGTTGGCATTGGAATCGAGCTCAGATTGCGGCATGTTTGCCATAGTTTGGCCATCTTCAGATGCGCACAGCAGCTTTTGTTTCTTTGGCTAATGAAAACACAACAAAAGAGTGTTTGCTTGATAATAGTAAGAAGCAAGAGAGCTAGAGAGAGAGATAGAAATATAGAAAGAGAGAAAGAGTGAGTAGATCAGAAATAAATCGACACAGTCACCGCTAGCGGGGCCAAAGCCAAAGCAGATGGAATACTAAGCAACAAAAAAGAAATATATATACATATATAATATATATAAGAAAAAATTAAAGCGGTAAATTGCCGTATATTCCCCCCCCCCCCCCTCTGCAACTTTGAACAACCTCATTGTGTGTGTGTGTGTTGCAACATAGTCAACGTTTTTGTTGCATTAGTTGCATTTGCTACAAGCATAAGTAAAATGCATTTAATACTACATCGACATTGTTTAAACTTTACGTAAATGTCGTTAATCGTTGTTTGTCTTGAGGTGAGGCCAAAAAATACAACAACAAGAAAAAAAATATGTAGAAAAACTAAAATGAAAAATAATGAACGAAAACCAAAGCAAACAATAAAATTGTTGTAGCAAAAAAAAAGCCAAAAAAAAAATAAAATAAAAAAAAAAATATAAAAAAAATGAAAAAAAAAGGAAAAGTCAATTGTTTGGCCATTTGTTGTGTATCTTGACGTGTGTAATTATCATAAATTGTAAATTACATTTTTCATCATTTTTTTTTTTTATTTTTTGTTTCCAATTTTTTATTTATTTTTTTTCAGTATGCTAAAAGTCGCACATTTCCAATGGCAAATGTTTTGCATTTTACATTTTTGCTTTCATTTCATTTATATACATATATATTTTTCTTTTGTTGTTGTTGCTGTTGTATGTTTTGAACGTTTTGCCAGGCAATTCACGCCTCAACCCCAACGGTTGATTGAACTTCTACAGAGTCGCAGTTGGAGTTGAAGTTGAAGTTTGACTTGGAAAAATGTTGCAAGCATAAATATAACACAGTGAAAAAAAAAATAAGTAAATAAAGTGTAAGTCGAGCTGAAGTTGAAAAGTTTGAAAGGCAAACGCTTTTGTGTTGCAGTCGACAGTGAACAACAGTCGGCAACCTTCAAGTTTTGCTGCAAGTTACAGATACAGATACGCTTAGTTACTTACTGAGATAGATACTCTATTACTTAAAGATACATTCACAAGGCATAGAGCAAAAAAAAAATAAAATAAAATAAAAATAAAATAGATTCGCCGCCATTAGCGTCTTTCACGCTTTACACACTTTACTGCCACTCATTAAAAAGCCAAATACAAATACAAAGGCGATTACAAACATTTTTCGACATAATTGTGTACAAGAAAATTATCAAAAAAAAAAAAAAAAAAAAAATGTTTAAACAAATTCATAAGCAAAAAAAGAGAAGAGAAGAGTTCGTCAACATTTTGAAAGAAAATAAGATTGAAAGTAAAGTCTTTGTCTGTTGTCTGTCTGCTGTCTGTCTGTTGTTTGTCTGTTCAGATAGTCACACTTCAATTGTTTCCCGTTGTTTTCCGTTAATGATTATAGCAAATTTCTAACACTCTCTGCTGTTGCTGCTGCCGTTGCTGCTACTTCTATTACTCTTGTCTTTGTTTACTCTTCTTACCGCATAAATCATAGCTTTGCTCAATGAAGCAAAGCACTTAAAGTTGCAGGTTGCATGTTGCAGTTGACAAATCCAAAATGGAAACCCGATACATACAACAGTTATATATTTACATGCATTGCCATCTATCTATCTATGTATCTATCGTTGATCGTCCAAGTCTTTGTTTACCTTTCTATAATTTTTCTATATGCTTCATTGCATATATGATAATGTCGTTAGAGTTGTCAAAGTCAGCAAGTGTAACTAACGCTTAATAATTATTAACTAAAGCTTGACTAGCGAAATACACTTTCCAAAGAAAACGGAAAACAAATATGAAAGCTAGAGTCAAAAATGTTTTGACTATATGATACCCGGTATTCAATTAAAAGTTGCATAACTTCCGAGCAGGAACAAATTCACAGATCATTTATATAGTGCTCCAAAATTCAGACATGTAGCATTTAAATTATGCCTATATTATCCTTAATATGTTGCTTCTTGGAGAAGATGGAGGCGTGGCAAAAAATAAAAAAAAAATTTATCTTCCTGCAATTAGTACAAAATCTCTGAAGATCTAGAAAATATTATGTTTGCTGCTTAAACTTTGTTTCACGCCTCAATCTTAACGCTCGTGCACATAGTGCCAAGCATAGTCAATATACTCATAGTGTAGAGTAATTAGAGTAACAGTAATTATGCATACCACAAGGTACAAGGTACTTAAAGGTAAATGCCAGAATAACAACTATCCCTTTTTTTTCATTTTGTTTCTTTTTTTTTATCTGTATGCAGCAAGTGGCATATGCAACATTTGATATAATGTGCCGTTGCCTTTTGCCTTCTGTTTGTCCATGTCTTCATCTCAGCCATCGTCAACGTCAACGCCACCGCAACCGCCAGCACCAGCACCACCACCACCACCGTCACTGACTGACTGTAAAAACCGCAAATGAACAAATGCTGCGCTTTCTGCATATTTTCTCACTTTTCTCAGGCAAAAAGACACAACACATAACTGATAATTTCATTCATATTATACTCGAAGATGTACTCATACTCATACATTCATATATTCACACTCATACTCATATTCATAGTTGTAGTTAAAGTTGAAGTCTTCGTCTTCGTGACAGTCACAGTCGCAGTTGTAGTTGAAGTCGGAGTTGGAGCAGTCGTTCTCTGAGTCACAACTATAGTTAGCTGTAGCTTCTCTTGGCTCGCAAGCTTTGGCCATAAACTTGGTGTTGCGGCATTCGCATCGGCCAGTCTGCATTTGGCTTGCTGGCAAACGACAACGCACTCGTCGCTCTAACTTGAGCAGTTGTGTTAACCAGTTAAACCAAACTAACAAACCAACTAACAGAAAATCAAAATAAAAACAACAACAACATTTTCTCAAAAACAATCCTCGCTCGCTCGGTCTACCTCTCTCTCTCGCTTACTCTCTTCTTTTGCTGCTGTAACGGTTTTAGTGTCGTGCGCGCAATTTGTGAGAAAAAGTGATTTAAATTTTGTCAATATTTGAATTTTTTTATCGTACGTCCTGAGACACTTTTGAATTTCCAATCACTTTTACTTTAGTTTTCTTTTTCTTTCTCTTTTTATCTATTTCTTTTCGTCTTTAAACTATTTTTTTATTCGGTTTTACAGTTCAAAGTTTCAAAATTCTAAAGTTAATTAAAAAAAAAACATAAAATAAAAAATTAAAAACTAAAAAAAAAACAAAAATTATTAAGAAGCAACAAAAAAAAAAATATATATATATATATAAAAAAAATAAAAAATAATAATAAATGTGACGCGTTAGAAATTCATAGACAATTTTCTTCACTTTGGAAAAGGATTTCACTTTGAGTGCGAAGTCAAGTCGCCGGCAATTGTAAAAAAAAAAGAAAAAGAAAAATAAAATAAAAAAGTAAAGAAAACTAGTTCAAGGCTAGCTGCCAGCCCACCACCTGTTGCACTCACAAATAACAGAAAACTAGACAGTCGGCAGTCGTCAGCAAACATCAGTAACAACAGCAATTGCAACAGCAGCAACATCAGTAACATCAGCAGCAACATGATGGAAATAACATTGTCGCCAAAAGATACGGTATTTACAGGCTTTTTCATTATGTTTACTTTTTGTATGTTTGTTGTCTACATGTCACATGTCTGTTTCTTGTTTCTCACATATGCCGACAACTTGTTGTTTTTTTTTTTCTTTTCTTTTTTTTTAATTTTTGCTTGTTTTTCTTTAGCTTGCTGACAATTATTATTCGCATTTATTACTGTTTATCCATATATTAGGCTTATATTCATTCGTTGTCATTAATTGTTGTTTGCACATTAAGTTATTAGCATATTTATACATATATATATATATATATATATATATATATCTATGATAATTAAGTTTGACTTGCCAATAGATATATAGAAATTTGAAAACTTGATCAATTTAGCTTTTCTTTATATTTTATTTATTATTCAGTCTTTTTTTTTTTAAATTAATAATTATTATTTTTTTAAAATATTTATTAATATAAAAAGCAAAAAAATATAGAAAATTATAGAAATTATAATTTATTGAGAAAAAAAATATATATAAAATATATATAAATATATATAAATATATTTAAATATATCAAAATTTATATAAAAAATAAATACACATATTTTATATAAAATATATTTTTTTATTAATTTGAATTATTTATTTTTAATTTGTTTATTTTTAATTTAATACATATTTATTTATTTTTTTAATTTTAATATTAATTTGATTATTTTCGTGCATTTTATTTATCTTTATATTATATTATATTAATATTTAAAATATTAATATTTATTTCCTACTAATATATTTTATTTATTTTTTTTATTTATATTTTTATTTCATGATTTGGTTTTGTATATATAAAAAAAATAATACATATTTATTTTATTTTTAATATTAATATAATTATTTTCTTGCATTTTATTTATCTTTATATTATATTATATTAATATTTACATTTTATTAATATTTAAAATATTAATATTTATATTTTATTAATATTTAAAATATTAATATTTATTTCCTACTTATTATTTAATTTTTGTATTTTTATTTTATAATTTGATTTTTTATATAAAATAAATAATATATATTTATTTTATTTTCAATATTAATATAATTATTTTAATATTAATATTTATTTTCCACCAATATATTTTATTAATTTTTTTTATTTATATTTTTATTTCATAATTTGGTTTTTAATTTAAAATAAAATCTTCTATGTAATTTTGCACTTTTAAGCAATTTTACAGACTCTCAATATAAATTTCTGTAGAATTTTCTTGATCATCAGCATCAAATTACTAAACAATAGTTTTACTTTCAAGTTTATTTAATTACTTATTAATCACTTTATAATTACATTAAATTTAATAATTTACGAGCAATATTTTTTTTGTTTTTGTATGTTTAGATTATGTTACTAATTTATAAATTATTCATGTTCACTTAGGCTTCATATTTTTTTGGTTTTAATTTCATAAATGTTTTTCTTGTTTTCACACTAATTGTGATTACAAACTTTGCGTGTGCGTTACATGTCGTGCCGTTGGCTCGTTATGAAAAAAATAACAACAACAATAAAAACACACAAGTCTCCCATTATATCATTTCTATTTAAAGGAAGATCAGACAAAAAGTAAAAAAAAAAAAAACTGTCAACTTTTGGAACAAATGAGCAATGTGTGTCTTCAGAGCATTAATTTGTTCTTTTCTTATCTGTTTAATAACGAAAATTAGATTTTTCTTTGTCATTTACACAAATTTTAACTCTCATTTTCAGCGTTAATGTTTTTGCACAGATTTCTTTTTTTTTTTTTTGTCATGTTTTTACTGCTTTTTTTTTTAGCATTTAGTTGTTAGAACATTTCTGCAAGGCATTTTTTTTTTTTTTTTTTTTTTTTTGATGACACTAATTGATCGTCAAAACAAAGCAAAAACTGTGAAAGTTGAAGACTGACTAAAGAAAAAGAAAAAAAAACTTAGACTAAATATTGGATGTGTCAAGTTTTTTTTTTTTTTTTTTGACATGTTTGACATGCACATACATACATACATATATTTCTCTGACCATAGCAAATGTGATTTGGCTGTCAACACAAGGCTTTCGTTCAATCAATCATCAGAGTCCAATGTTTCAACTGCTGCGACTATGACTTTGACTGCAACTCGGACTTCGACTCGAAGTCTAAATTCATATGCAATTTACAATTACTTTATCACAGCTACAACCGGGATCCACTAGCTCAATGTGGTCCAATTTCAATGCATTTGCCATTTCCAAACAATAATTAAAATATCTTCGCGCAATTTAATAAAAACAAGTCAACAAAACAAGACATAGACAACTATGAGATACGCTGTAGACTGTAGCAAAAATGTTTTATATTGATTTGCAGCTGCCTAAATTACCTCATTTGCCTAATTTACAGGGTATCATAACATTGAGACTTTGCAAAAAAACTATAATTATAATTGTAATTTTTAATAAAAATGTCGCTTGAATAATAGCAACAGGCTGCTGCTGCTGCTGCTGCTTGTGCGGCTGCGACTGCGGCTGCTGTTGCTGCCAGGCGAAGCATGAACTTGTTTTTGGTCACTGCACACGCACAACAAAATGCCCTCAGACAATAACAACAACAGCAGCAATGAAATTTTTATGAAAATAAACTTTATAATTATGCGTAGAGTAAAAGAGATAGTAATAGATAAAGACTGAGAGAGATAGATAGAGATAGAGAGATTTAGCTCTAATTAATAATTAAAGAAAAGCATAACTAATGAAGATGCATGCTGACGAGATTTCTTGATAGAGATTATTGTGATCGTTTATAGCTAATGCAAAGACATATTTCATTTGATTTAAATGACACACCCATCTCTCTCTCTCTCTCTCTTTCTCTCTCGCTCTATCTTTTGATCGGTATATATATCTCTTTGGGTGTAGAAGTCACCAGCCACCAATCACGTCCACTTTCCACTCGTTCCACGTTCCATAAATAAATAAGAAAATTAATGTTCAATATAAACAAAAAAAAAAAACTGGCCGCCACTGCTGCATCATTGTGGTACAATTTTCACTATCACTTGGCCAAACGAAAAGAGACAAGAAAATGCAGAGCGCGGCAACAACAGCTCACGAAACTCATCTAACTTGGCCAACAGCAGGTTTTCCATGCTTAACTGTTTTTTTTTTTTCTTTCTTTGACTTCTGCGACGTCTTTTTTTTTTTCATTATTGCCATTTGGATCGCACATCCTTCGGGGCAAGTTGTCAAGTGCAAGCTTGAGCAGAAGCCTTGAAGCTATGAAGCGCTGCTGCACACAATAGTTGTCGAACGCTTAAACACAATTACAGACCATTTGAAAGGCGTTTTTGGTGTCTGTGAACATGTTGTTAAGCTAGAGAAAGAGAGAGAGATAGAGAGAGAGAAAGAGACAAAAAAAGGGGGTTAACAATCAGCTATTAAAGGCTAAATGGAGTTGTTAAAGTTTACATCAACAAAACAAAAAAAAAAATTACAAAAAATCTTGCTTCGAAAGTTGATACAAGGTGTTGCAAGCATAATTAAAAATAAGAAAAAAAATAAAAAAAATATATATATAAAATTACTTATAAATTTCTACAATTCTAAAGTTGAAGCATAGTCGACTGTGCAATACTCTACATGTTGCTTAAAATTTATCACAATTGTTACATCTTCTTTCAGGAGGTGCGCCCCAATACAATACCTGATCTTAAGGTCGATGCAACATTTCGCAAGGTACCAAAAAATGCAATTACCTTTGCACTATGGAAAATTGATGAGGATAATCTTGAGGCTGTTGCACGACCACAATATGGCACATTTTATGATAATTGTGCATACATTATCTATGCATCAAATTTAGTGGGACACTATGCCAATCAAGAAACAATTGTAAGTTTATCATCATCATTATAATTTATAAAAAAATTCTCATCATTATCAATTATCATGCAATACAGACACGTGAACAGAAAGCAAATGTACCATTGGAACGTTATATACACTATTGGCTAGGCAGAAATGTTAGTGAACAGAATCGTTCAAATGTTGTGCATAAAATACAAGAACTTGACACTTATCTTGGCAATGTGGCAGCCATTTATCGTGAATCGCAGCATCATGAAGGCGCACGTTTTCTATCGTATTTCAAGAATGGTTACGAGTAAGTCTTACTAGAACAAAGTCTTTCACTGCAACTAATACTTTATTATCTTTCCTCTCTTTAGCATCTTATCTGGCGCCTTGGTTAACTCTACGCAACCTATGCGTCTTTTTCAGCTTTATGGTCGCCAATGGTTACGTTCCATTGAATTGCCAAACATTGATTGGTCACATTTTCATTCTGATTACATTATGGTGCTTATCATGGATGCCACAATCTTTGTTTGGATTGGACGTGCAAGTGCATCAATTGAACGTCGCGATGCTTTAGCCTGGGTGCAACAAAAACAACAAAAGCATCAAAATATTTGCATTGTTGATGATGGATATGAGCAGGCAATGAATGCTGAACAAAAGTTACTCTGGAATTCAGTATTGCCACTGCAACAACGTGCTGTACAACAGCATAGTCATCAATTATCTGGCAGTAATCCATCCAGTCCTGATCTCAAAAATATCGGTGATGGTAATGTTAATAAATTTCGCATTTATAAATGTAATCAACGTGGACGTTTGCATTTGGATCAATTGGATGTCTGTATGCCAACAAAAGATGATTTAAGTGATGCACATGGTGTCTATTTATTGGATAATTATGGTCAAAGCATTTGGTTATGGCTTGGTGCACAAGCAACACAAGCTGATGCACTTGCTGCCATGGGTAATGGACGTGCATTTGTTAAGAAAAAGAAATATTTAAATCATACATTGGTTGTACGTGTATTAGAAGGACATGAACCTATAGAATTTAAACGTTTATTTGGCAATTGGTTAAGTGTCTGGCAAGATAATACACGTGGCCATAAGCCAGTTTCAACAAAATTTGGTAAATTAGATGCAGTGTTACTATGTGAACGTCCTAAAATGGCAGCAGATACGCAACTTGTTGATGATGGACGTGGTGAACGTATCATTTATCGCATCCTTGGTGATCAATTGGAACAATTGCCATGCGATAAGGCAACAATTTTCACTACCAATGCCTCTTATGTGGTTAACTATACTGTTCAGGTGAGTGCATGCTGCCCACAATACAAAAGTGTTGCAAAGATTTGTGGCTTTTTTCTGGTGTTGTAGGAGAGCTATAAAAATATTATTGTGAATGTAAAAAGATCAAGAGTAAACTTTAACTTAACAAAAAAATATCATTAAATTTAATGATCTCCCCGTCTCTCTATATAAATTTTCAACTGACCTCAAAAAAAAAAATATAAAATAAGAAATAAATCTCTGCCAGACTACAATAAACTCTTGTCGTCTGATCCAATACAAAAGTATAAATTGTTTTGCAATACAAAGTCACAACAATAAACAAACAAACAAAAACATCGCATAGCGCATTTCTCGCACATTATGAAATAATCCAAAAAAATTTTCAAATGTTTATTTATTTTTTTTATATTTTTTTCTTTGCATAGTGCGCTACCGTTTTGCCAGCTGATTTGGCCTGTGTAGGCGTTAAGAGCATCATTTATCAATGGAATGGCTCAGAGGCATCAGCTGAGACAATTGCTAAATCTGATAAGTTTGCCATGTCAACATTTGAAAAGTTAACAGATGCTATGTTTGTGCAGTTATATGAATTTGATGAGACACCGCATTTCTTACAATTATTCGATGGTAAATTAATTATAATGCATGGACATCGCTCAGATACTTTACATTCGCATACAAATGTTAATTTTGATTTGAAAACAAATATGTTGTTGGAAACATTTCTATTGAAAATCTATGGTGATGCTAGCTATAATGGCAAAGCTGTTGAAGAGCAACCATTAACAGCGATTAGCTCAAAAGATTGTTATGTCATTAAAACGAATCATATTTGGGTCTGGTGTGGACAAAGTAGCACTGGTGATGCACGTGAAATGGCTAAATCTGTTGGTGCATTGCTTGGCGAGAATATACTTATGCTTGAGGGTAAAGAGAGTAAAGAGTTTTGGCAATCGGTTGCCACATATTTCAATCAAACATTGCTTATCAATGGTCAATCATGTGGCAGTAGTACTAGCAGCAGCAGTAGCAGCAGTGGTGCTGGTAGCATGTGTAATGGCAGCACTGGCAGTGGTGGCAATACATCACCAACTTTAAGTAATAATTGTTATTTGAATACCACTGTACCAAATAAACCGCGTCCACCATTACAATTATTTATCGTTTGGTGGCAACAACAACAATTACGTTGCGAGGAAATTCTTGGCTTTGAGCAGCGTGATCTTAATGCAGATTGTCTATACATTATGGATACAGGCTCAGTGGCATATATATGGCTAGGTGATAAAGCCTTGAAACAGGAGCGTACGAAATATACAACTATTGCGCAAAGTTATGTGCAGAATGCACCATTTGGACGACGCTCGGCAACAGCATTGGCTGTGGTGCGACAATATTCGGAGCCAAATGTATTCAAAGGTTTCTTTGAGACTTGGCATGATGAGCTTGGCAAGGTAAGAAAGTGTATTTCCTTCTCTCTATCTACTGTCTTTTTTATTAATATTCTTTTTTTTTTTTTAATTTTACAGAACTTTGTAACATTTGAACAGCTGCGACAGCAATTAGGTTGCATTGCAGTCAACAATAATTTGAGCGAAGAATCTGCGCTACATCTAAATAATAATCAAAAAGATTTCGATGGCCATAAAAAGTATCCATTGCCTGTGCTGGTGCAGGAAATGGATCAGTTGCCACCTGAAATAAATCCATTGAGGCGTGAGGTATAACTACTATATCTGAACTTATATTACAAATATTTCAACTTTCTTTTGCTTTTTTTTTTTTTGTTGCAGGTTCATTTAACGCATGACGATTTTGTATCAGTCTTTAAAATGTCATTTTATGAATTTGATGATCTGCCAAAATGGAAGAAAACGGAATTAAAGAAACTTAATAAACTCTTCTAGTTTCTGGCGCATTAATAATTCATTAATAATTATTAATATTATTATATATATATTTAAGTTTTTTTTGGGAACCTCACTTCCATTTTGTATATATTATATATTTTAATTGGCTTTTTACTTAAACACTGTGGATTAGTAATAAAGCAAAACTAATGCTGTATATTATTATTAAATTAACAATTTTATCATTATTATATATTTGATATATATATATATATAAATCAATATTTATACGAATATAAATTATTCGGCGCATTTGTAGTTTATATTTTTAAGCACTGTTTTATTGAATTAATATGAAAAATATATTAAAGAAAAATTCTATATTCACAATTTTTCTCAATTTGTTGTTTCTACTTCCGATGAATCAGGCTCATCATCGCCGCCAGAACCTGTGCAAAAAAAATAAATACATATGTTTGTCAAAAGTAATTATATAAAAATCGAAATACTTACTGGGAAATATCAGACCCATTATAAAGTCAAATATGCCGCCCAATAGATCCCAAAACATATTTATTTCGTTTTTTTTTTGTTTTTCTTGTCTGTTGTGCTTAACGTTTTGTAACTAAATGTCAACGAGTTCGGTTTATTTTTTAATGGTTTCATTTTTTTCCAGACATTTAATGAGCCATAACAAAAAACGCAAAAAAAAAAAATAATATATATATATAAAATTATAAATTGTGCATGATTTAGGTCAAAATTGAAAAGCATTTAAATTACATATAAATGTTCATAACAAATTTATTAATAATAATAATAATTCATGCAATATTATCTCGTCATATTATGATAAATATCAATATTCATCATTGCATCAAAAAATATTCTGGTATTATGTCTTGCATTAAGTATCCGAATCATCGTCATAGTCATCAGCTATAATAAAGATTTTTTTTTTTTAATATTTATTATAGCTGATAGCTATGACGATGATTCGGATACTTAATGCAAGACATAATACCAGAATATTTTTTGATGCAATGATGAATATTGATATTTATCATAATATGACGAGATAATATTGCATGAATTATTATTATTATTAATAAATTTGTTATGAACATTTATATGTAATTTAAATGCTTTTCAATTTTGACCTAAATCATGCACAATTTATAATTTTATATATATATATTATTTTTTTTTTTTGCGTTTTTTGTTATGGCTCATTAAATGTCTGGAAAAAAATGAAACCATTAAAAAATAAACCGAACTCGTTGACATTTAGTTACAAAACGTTAAGCACAACAGACAAGAAAAACAAAAAAAAAACGAAATAAATATGTTTTGGGATCTATTGGGCGGCATATTTGACTTTATAATGGGTCTGATATTTCCCAGTAAGTATTTCGATTTTTATATAATTACTTTTGACAAACATATGTATTTATTTTTTTTGCACAGGTTCTGGCGGCGATGATGAGCCTGATTCATCGGAAGTAGAAACAACAAATTGAGAAAAATTGTGAATATAGAATTTTTCTTTAATATATTTTTCATATTAATTCAATAAAACAGTGCTTAAAAATATAAACTACAAATGCGCCGAATAATTTATATTCGTATAAATATTGATTTATATATATATATATATCAAATATATAATAATGATAAAATTGTTAATTTAATAATAATATACAGCATTAGTTTTGCTTTATTACTAATCCACAGTGTTTAAGTAAAAAGCCAATTAAAATATATAATATATACAAAATGGAAGTGAGGTTCCCAAAAAAAACTTAAATATATATATAATAATATTAATAATTATTAATGAATTATTAATGCGCCAGAAACTAGAAGAGTTTATTAAGTTTCTTTAATTCCGTTTTCTTCCATTTTGGCAGATCATCAAATTCATAAAATGACATTTTAAAGACTGATACAAAATCGTCATGCGTTAAATGAACCTGCAACAAAAAAAAAAAAAGCAAAAGAAAGTTGAAATATTTGTAATATAAGTTCAGATATAGTAGTTATACCTCACGCCTCAATGGATTTATTTCAGGTGGCAACTGATCCATTTCCTGCACCAGCACAGGCAATGGATACTTTTTATGGCCATCGAAATCTTTTTGATTATTATTTAGATGTAGCGCAGATTCTTCGCTCAAATTATTGTTGACTGCAATGCAACCTAATTGCTGTCGCAGCTGTTCAAATGTTACAAAGTTCTGTAAAATTAAAAAAAAAAAAAAGAATATTAATAAAAAAGACAGTAGATAGAGAGAAGGAAATACACTTTCTTACCTTGCCAAGCTCATCATGCCAAGTCTCAAAGAAACCTTTGAATACATTTGGCTCCGAATATTGTCGCACCACAGCCAATGCTGTTGCCGAGCGTCGTCCAAATGGTGCATTCTGCACATAACTTTGCGCAATAGTTGTATATTTCGTACGCTCCTGTTTCAATGCTTTATCACCTAGCCATATATATGCCACTGAGCCTGTATCCATAATGTATAGACAATCTGCATTAAGATCACGCTGCTCAAAGCCAAGAATTTCCTCGCAACGTAATTGTTGTTGTTGCCACCAAACGATAAAGAGTTGTAATGGTGGACGCGGTTTATTTGGTACAGTGGTATTCAAATAACAATTATTACTTAAAGTTGGTGATGTATTGCCACCACTGCCAGTGCTGCCATTACACATGCTACCAGCACCACTGCTGCTACTGCTGCTGCTAGTACTACTGCCACATGATTGACCATTGATAAGCAATGTTTGATTGAAATATGTGGCAACCGATTGCCAAAACTCTTTACTCTCTTTACCCTCAAGCATAAGTATATTCTCGCCAAGCAATGCACCAACAGATTTAGCCATTTCACGTGCATCACCAGTGCTACTTTGTCCACACCAGACCCAAATATGATTCGTTTTAATGACATAACAATCTTTTGAGCTTATCGCTGTTAATGGTTGCTCTTCAACAGCTTTGCCATTATAGCTAGCATCGCCATAGATTTTCAATAGAAATGTTTCCAACAACATATTTGTTTTCAAATCAAAATTAACATTTGTATGCGAATGTAAAGTATCTGAGCGATGTCCATGCATTATAATTAATTTACCATCGAATAATTGTAAGAAATGCGGTGTCTCATCAAATTCATATAGCTGCACAAACATAGCATCTGTTAACTTTTCAAATGTTGACATGGCAAACTTATCAGATTTAGCAATTGTCTCAGCTGATGCCTCTGAGCCATTCCATTGATAAATGATGCTCTTAACGCCTACACAGGCCAAATCAGCTGGCAAAACGGTAGCGCACTGTGCAAAGCAGAGAAAAAAAATATAAAATAAATAAACATTTGAAAATTTTTTTGGATTATTTCATAACGTGCGAGAAATGCGCTATGCGATGTTTTTGTTTGTTTGTTTATTGTTGTGACTTTGTATTGCAAAACAATTTATACTTTTGTATTGGATCAGACGTCAAGAGTTTATTGTAGTCTGGCAGAGATTTATTTCTTATTTTATATTTTTTTTGAGGTCAGTTGAAAATTTATATAGAGAGACGGGGAGATCATTAAATTTAATGATATTTTTTTGTTAAGTTAAAGTTTACTTGATCTTCACTATAACTATAAACTATACAACACCAGAAAAAAGCCACACAAAAAAAAAAACAATTGCAACACTTTTGTATTGTGGGCAGCATGCACTCACCTGAACAGTATAGTTAACCACATAAGAGGCATTGGTAGTGAAAATTGTTGCCTTATCGCATGGCAATTGTTCCAATTGATCACCTAGAATGCGATAAATGATACGTTCACCACGTCCATCATCAACAAGTTGCGTATCTGCTGCCATTTTAGGACGTTCACATAGTAACACTGCATCTAATTTACCAAATTTTGTTGAAACTGGCTTATGGCCACGTGTATTATCTTGCCAGACACTTAACCAATTGCCAAATAAACGTTTAAATTCTACAGGTTCATGTCCTTCTAATACACGTACAACCAATGTATGATTTGAATATTTCTTCTTCTTAACAAATGCACGTCCATTACCCATGGCAGCAAGTGCATCAGCTTGTGTTGCTTGTGCACCAAGCCATAACCAAATGCTTTGACCATAATTATCCAATAAATAGACACCATGTGCATCACTTAAATCATCTTTTGTTGGCATACAGACATCCAATTGATCCAAATGCAAACGTCCACGTTGATTACATTTATAAATGCGAAATTTATTAACATTACCATCACCGATATTTTTGAGATCAGGACTGGATGGATTACTGCCAGATAATTGATGACTATGCTGTTGTACAGCACGTTGTTGCAGTGGCAATACTGAATTCCAGAGTAACTTTTGTTCAGCATTCATTGCCTGCTCATAGCCATCATCAATAATGCAAATATTTTGATGCTTTTGTTGTTTTTGTTGCACCCAGGCTAAAGCATCGCGACGTTCAATTGATGCACTTGCACGTCCAATCCAAACAAAGATTGTGGCATCCATGATAAGCACCATAATGTAATCAGAATGAAAATGTGACCAATCAATGTTTGGCAATTCAATGGAACGTAACCATTGACGACCATAAAGCTGAAAAAGACGCATAGGTTGCGTAGAGTTAACCAAGGCGCCAGATAAGATGCTAAAGAGAGGAAAGATAATAAAGTATTAGTTGCAGTGAGAGACTTTGGTAAAGGAAAACTTACTCGTAACCATTCTTGAAATACGATAGAAAACGTGCGCCTTCATGATGCTGCGATTCACGATAAATGGCTGCAACATTGCCAAGATAAGTGTCAAGTTCTTGTATTTTATGCACAACATTTGAACGATTCTGTTCACTAACATTTCTGCCTAGCCAATAGTGTATATAACGTTCCAATGGTACATTTGCTTTCTGTTCACGTGTCTGTATTGAATGATAATTGATAATGATGGGAATTTTTTTATAAATTATAATGATGATGATAAACTTACAATTGTTTCTTGATTGGCATAGTGTCCCACTAAATTTGATGCATAGATAATGTATGCACAATTATCATAAAATGTTCCATATTGTGGTCGTGCAACAGCCTCAAGATTATCCTCATCAATTTTCCATAGTGCAAAGGTAATTGCATTTTTTGGTACCTTGCGAAATGTTGCATCGACCTTAAGATCAGGTATTGTATTGGGGCGCACCTCCTGAAAGAAGATGTAACAATTGTGATAAATTTTAAGCAACATGTAGAGTATTGCACAGTCGACTATGCTTCAACTTTAGAATTGTAGAAATTTATAAGTAATTTTATATATATATTTTTTTTTATTTTTTTTCTTATTTTTAATTATGCTTGCAACACCTTGTATCAACTTTCGAAGCAAGATTTTTTGTAATTTTTTTTTTGTTTTGTTGATGTAAACTTTAACAACTCCATTTAGCCTTTAATAGCTGATTGTTAACCCCCTTTTTTTGTCTCTTTCTCTCTCTCTATCTCTCTCTCTTTCTCTAGCTTAACAACATGTTCACAGACACCAAAAACGCCTTTCAAATGGTCTGTAATTGTGTTTAAGCGTTCGACAACTATTGTGTGCAGCAGCGCTTCATAGCTTCAAGGCTTCTGCTCAAGCTTGCACTTGACAACTTGCCCCGAAGGATGTGCGATCCAAATGGCAATAATGAAAAAAAAAAGACGTCGCAGAAGTCAAAGAAAGAAAAAAAAAACAGTTAAGCATGGAAAACCTGCTGTTGGCCAAGTTAGATGAGTTTCGTGAGCTGTTGTTGCCGCGCTCTGCATTTTCTTGTCTCTTTTCGTTTGGCCAAGTGATAGTGAAAATTGTACCACAATGATGCAGCAGTGGCGGCCAGTTTTTTTTTTTTGTTTATATTGAACATTAATTTTCTTATTTATTTATGGAACGTGGAACGAGTGGAAAGTGGACGTGATTGGTGGCTGGTGACTTCTACACCCAAAGAGATATATATACCGATCAAAAGATAGAGCGAGAGAGAGAGCGAGAGAGAGATGGGTGTGTCATTTAAATCAAATGAAATATGTCTTTGCATTAGCTATAAACGATCACAATAATCTCTATCAAGAAATCTCGTCAGCATGCATCTTCATTAGTTATGCTTTTCTTTAATTATTAATTAGAGCTAAATCTCTCTCTATCTCTATCTATCTCTCTCAGTCTTTATCTATTACTATCTCTTTTACTCTACGCATAATTATAAAGTTTATTTTCATAAAAATTTCATTGCTGTTGTCTGAGGGCATTTTGTTGTGCGTGTGCAGTGACCAAAAACAAGTTCATGCTTCGCCTGGCAGCAACAGCAGCCGCAGCCACACAAGCAGCAGCAGCAGCAGCAGCAGCAGCAGCCTGTTGCTATTATTCAAGCGACATTTTTATTAAAAATTACAATTATAATTATAGTTTTTTTGCAAAGTCTCAATGTTATGATACCCTGTAAATTAGGCAAATGAGGTAATTTAGGCAGCTGCAAATCAATATAAAATTTTTTTTGCTATCTACAGCGTATCTCATAGTCGTCTATGTCTTGTTTTGTTGACTTGTTTTTATCAAATTGCGCGAAGATATTTTAATTATTGTCTGGAAATGTCAAATGCATTGAAATTGGACCACATTGCGCTAGTGGATCCCGGTTGTAGCTGTGATAAAGTAATTGTAAATTGCATATGAATTTAGACTTCGAGTCGAAGTCGGAGTTGCAGTCAAAGTCATAGTCGCAGCAGACTCTGATGATTGATTGAACGAAAGCCTTGTGTTGACAGCCAAATCACATTTGCTATGGTCAGAGAAATATATGTATGTCTGTGCATGTCAAACATGTCAAAAAAGAAAAAAAAAACTTGACACATCCAATATTTAGTCTAAGTTTTTTTTTTCTTTTTTTTAGTAGTCAGTCTTCAACTTTCACAGTTTTTGCTTTGTTTTGACGATCAATTAGTGTCATCAAAAAGAAAGAAAAAAAAATGCCTTGCAGAAATGTTCTAACAACTAAATGCTAAAAAAAAGCAGTAAAAACATGACAAAAAAAAAATAGAAATCTGTGCAAAAACATTAGCGCTGAAAATGAGAGTTAAAATTTGTGTAAATGACAAAGAAAAATCTAATTTTCGTTATTAAACAGATAAGAAAAGAACAAATTAATGCTCTGAAGACACACATTGCTCATTTGTTCCAAAAGTTGACAGTTTTTTTTTTTTGTTTTACTTTTTGTCTGATCTCCCTTTAAATAGAAATGATATAATGGGAGACTTGTGTGTTTTTATTGTTGTTGTTTTTATTTTTCATAACGAGCCAACGGCACGACATGTAACGCACACGCAAAGTTTGTAATCACAATTAGTGTGAAAACAAGAAAAACATTTATGAAATTAAAACCAAAAAAATATGAAGCCTAAGTGAACATGAATAATTTATAAATTAGTAACATAATCTAAACATACAAAAAAAAAAAAAAAAAAAAATATTGCTAGTAAATTATTAAATTTAATGTAATTATAAAGTGATTAATAAGTAATTAAATAAACTTGAAAGTTAAACTATTGTTTAGTAATTTGATGCTGATGATCAAGAAAATTCTACAGAAATTTATATTGAGAGTCTGTAAAATTACTTAAATGTGCAAATTATATAAAAGATTTTATTTTATATAAAAAATCAAATCATGAAATAAAAATATAAATAAAAAAAATAAATAAAATATATTGGTGGAAAATAAATATTAATATTAAATTAATTATATTAATATTGAAAATAAAATAAATATGTATTTATTTTATATAAAAAATCAAATTATAAAATAAAAATATAAATACAAAAATTAAATAATAAGTGGGAAATAAATATTAATATTTTAAATATTAATAAAATATAAATATTAATATTTTAAATATTAATAAAATGTAAATATTAATATAATATAATATAAAGATAAATAAAATGCAAGAAAATAATTATATTAATATTAAAAATAAAATAAATATGTATTATTTTTTTTATATATACAAAACCAAATCATGAAATAAAAATATAAATAAAAAAAATAAATAAAATATATTAGTAGGAAATAAATATTAATATTTTAAATATTAATATAATATAATATAAAGATAAATAAAATGCATGAAAATAATGAAATTAATATTAAAATTAAAAAAATAAATAAATATGTATTAAATTAAAAATAAACAAATTAAAAATAAATAATTCAAATTAATAAAAAAATATATTTAATATAAAATATGTGTATTTATTTTTTATATAAATTTTGATATATTTAAATATATTTATATATATTTATATATGTATATTTATATATATTTATATATATTTTATATATATTTTTTTTCTCAATAAATTATAATTTCTATAATTTTCTATATTTTTTTGTTTTTTATATTAATAAATATTTTAAAAAAATAATAATTATTAATTTAACAAAAAAAAGACTATAAATAATAAATAAAATATAAAGAAAAGCTAAATTGATCAAGTTTTCAAATTTCTATATATCTATTGGCAAGTCAAACTTAATTATCATAGATATATGTACATATATATATATATATATATGTATAAATATGCTAATAACCTAATGTGCAAACAACAATTAATGACAACGAATGAATATAAGCCTAATATATAGATAAACAGTAATAAATGCGAATAATAATTGTCAGCAAGCTAAAGAAAACTAATAAAAAAAGAAAAGAAAAAAAAAAAAAACAACAAGTTGTCGGCATATGAGAAACAAGAAACAGACATGTGACATGTAGACAACAAACATACAAAAAAGTAAACATAATGAAAAAGCCTGTAAATACCGTATCTTTTGGTGACAATGTTATTTCCATCATGTTGCTGCTGATGTTACTGATGTTGCTGCTGTTGCAATTGCTGTTGTTACTGATGTTTGCTGACGACTGCCGACTGTCGAGTTTTCTGTTATTTGTGAGTGCAACAGGTGGTGGGCTGGCAGCTAGCCTTGAACTAGTTTTCTTTACTTTTTTATTTTATTTTTCTTTTTCTTTTTTTTTTTTACAATTGCCGGCGACTTGACTTCGCACTCAAAGTGAAATCCTTTTCCAAAGTGAAGAAAATTGTCTATGAATTTCTAACGCGTCACATTTATTATTATTTTTATTTTTTTTATATATATATATATTTTTTTTTGGTTGCTTCTTAATAATTTTTGTTTTTTTTTTTTAGTTTTTAATTTTTTATTTTATGTTTTTTTTTAATTAACTTTAGAATTTTGAAACTTTGAACTGTAAAACCGAATAAAAAAATAGTTTAAAGACGAAAAGAAATAGATAAAAAGAGAAAGAAAAAGAAAACTAAAGTAAAAGTGATTGGAAATTCAAAAGTGTCTCAGGACGTACGATAAAAAAATTCAAATATTGACAAAATTTAAATCACTTTTTCTCACAAATTGCGCGCACGACACTAAAACCGTTACAGCAGCAAAAGAAGAGAGTAAACGAGCGAGACAGAGAGAGAGATAGACCGAGCGAGCGAGGATTGTTTTTGAGAAACTGTTGTTGTTGTTTTTATTTTGATTTTCTGTTAGCTGGTTTGTTAGTTTGGTTTAACTGGTTAACACAACTGCTCAAGTTTGAGCGACGAGTGCGTTGTCGTTTGCCAGCAAGCCAAATGCAGACTGGCCGATGCGAATGCCGCAACACCAAGTTTATGGCCAAAGCTTGCGAGCCAAGAGAAGCTACAGCTAACTATAGTTGTGACTCAGAGAACGACTGCTCCAACTCCGACTTCAACTACAACTGCGACTGTGACTGTCACGAAGACGAAGACTTCAACTTTAACTACAACTATGAATATGAGTATGAGTGTGAATATATGAATGTATGAGTATGAGTACATCTTCGAGTATAATATGAATGAAATTATCAGTTATGTGTTGTGTCTTTTTGCCTGAGAAAAGTGAGAAAATATGCAGAAAGCGCAGCATTTGTTCATTTGCGGTTTTTACAGTCAGTCAGTGGCGGTGGTGCTGGTGGTGGTGCTGGCTGCTGGCGGTTGCGGTGGCGTTGACGTTGACGATGGCTGAGATGAAGACATGGACAAACAGAAGGCAAAAGGCAACGGCACATTATATCAAATGTTGCATATGCCACTTGCTGCATACAGATAGAAAAAAAAAAAAAAATGAAACAAAATGAAAAAAAAGGGATAGTTGTTATTCTGGCATTTACCTTTAAGTACCTTGTACCTTGTGGTATGCATAATTACTGTTACTCTAATTACTCTACACTATGAGTATATTGACTATGCTTGGCACTATGTGCACGAGCGTTAAGATTGAGGCGTGAAACAAAGTTTAAGCAGCAAACATAATATTTTCTAGATCTTCAGAGATTTTGTACTAATTGCAGGAAGATAAATTTTTTTTTTATTTTTTGCCACGCCTCCATCTTCTCCAAGAAGCAACATATTAAGGATAAGATAGGCATAATTTAAATGCTACATGTCTGAATTTTGGAGCACTGTATAAATGATCTGTGAATTTCTTCCTGCTCGGAAGTTATGCAACTTTTAATTGAATACCGGGTATCATATAGTCAAAACATTCTTGACTCTAGCTTTCATATTTGTTTTCCGTTTTCTTTGGAAAGTGTATTTCGCTAGTCAAGCTTTAGTTAATAATTATTAAGCGTTAGTTACACTTGCTGACTTTGACAACTCTAACGACATTTTCCATATATGCAATGAAGCATATAGAAAAGTTATAGAAAGGTAAACAAAGACTTGGACGATCAACGATAGATAGATAGATAGATAGATGGCAATGCATGTAAATATATATAACTGTTGTATGTATCGGGTTTCCATTTTGGATTTGTCAACTGCAACATGCAACCTGCAACTTTAAGTGCTTTGCTTCATTGAGCAAAGCTATGATTTATGCGGTAAGAAGAGTAAACAAAGACAAGAGTAATAGAAGTAGCAGCAACAACAGCAGCAATGGCAGCAGCAACAGCAGAGAGTGTTAGAAATTTGCTATAATCATTAACGGAAAACAACGGGAAACAATTGAAGTGTGACTATCTGAACAGACAAACTACAGACAGCAGACAGACAGACAACAGACAAAGGCTTTACTTTCAATCTTATTTTCTTTCAAAATGTTGACGAACTTTTCTCTTCTCTTTTTGCTTATGAATTTGTTTAAACATTTTTTTTTTTTTTTTTTTGGTAATTTTCTTGTACACAATTATGTCGAAAAATGTTTGTAATCGCCTTTGTATTTGTATTTGGCTTTTTAATGAGTGGCAGTAAAGTGTGTAAAGCGTGAAAGACGCTAATGGCGGCGAATCTATTTTATTTTTATTTTATTTTATTTTTTTTTGCTCTATGCCTTGTGAATGTATCTTTAAGTAATAGAGTATCCATCTCAGTAAGTAACTAAGCGTATCTGTATCTGTAACTTGCAGCAAAACTTGAAGGTTGCCGACTGTTGTTCACTGTCGACTGCAACACAAAAGCGTTTGCCTTTCAAACTTTTCAACTTCAGCTCGACTTACACTTTATTTACTTATTTTTTTTTTCACTGTGTTATATTTATGCTTGCAACATTTTTCCAAGTCAAACTTCAACTTCAACTCCAACTGCGACTCTGTAGAAGTTCAATCAACCGTTGGGGTTGAGGCGTGAATCGCCTGGCAAAATGTTCAAAACAACTACAACAACAAAAGAAAAATATATATGTATATAAATGAAATGAAAGCAAAAATGTAAAATGCAAAACATTTGCCATTGGAAATGTGCGACTTTTAGCATACTGAAAAAAAAAATAAATAAAAAATTGGAAACAAAAAAAAAAATGATGAAAAATGTAATTTACAATTTATGATAATTACACACGTCAAGATACACAACAAATGGCCAAACAATTGACTTTTCCTTTTTTTTTTTTCATTTTTTTTATTTTATTTTTTGGTTTTTTTTTGCTACAACAATTTTATTGTTTGCTTTGGTTTTCGTTCATTATTTTTCATTTTAGTTTTTCTACATATTTTTTTTCTTGTTGTTGTATTTTTTGGCCTCACCTCAAGACAAACAACGATTAACGACATTTACGTAAAGTTTAAACAATGTCGATGTAGTATTAAATGCATTTTACTTATGCTTGTAGCAAATGCAACTAATGCAAAAAAAACGTTGACTATATTGCAACACACACACAATGAGGTTGAACGAAGAGGCAGGGGGGGGATGTACGGCAATTTACCGCTTTAATTTTTTCTTATATATATTATATATATATATATATATTTTTTTTTTGTTGCTTAGTATTCCATCTGCTTTGGCTTTGGCTTTGGCCCCGCTAGCGGTGATTGTGTCGATTTATTTTCTGATCTTCTCATTCTTTCTCTCTTTCTCTATTTCTATCTCTCTCTTTCGCTCTCTTGCTTCTTCCTATTTATCAAGCAAACACTCTTTTGTTGTGTTTTCATTAGCCAAAGAAACAAAAGCTGCTGTGCGCATCTGAAGATGGCCAAACTATGGCAAACATGCCGCAATCTGAGCTCGATTCCAATGCCAACTCTGACTCTGTTTTCAAGTCATTTGAAGCAACCAAACGTTAATTGCCCGACAAGATCTGACCAGTCTTTACTGACCAGGCCAGACCTGCTCCCGACTAGGCTAGACTAGACTAGACAACCAACAGGTGACCAGATCACCAGCTGTTTTTTTTTCTCTCTCTCTGTCTTCTATCCGAAATGGAAATGTGTTATTCTTCTGCTGCATGCAACAAACAAGGAGAGAGGGGCGCCGCACGCTGAATATGTCATTAAGTTCGAGATAAGAGTCGATATCGTTAAAGCAATAGTTGAATTTAATATTATATATATCTATAAATGTTTTCATTAGTTATTTTATTTTTGTTTTTTTTTTTTTTTTAGAAAGTTTTTTAAAGATTTTTTCAGTCATTAACAAAAAAATAATTAAATCAAAGTGTTTCTATATTATTATATATATATAATTTTAGAGTTATTTTTTATATATATTTTCTTTCAACTTTTTATAATTTTTCTAGCAAAAATAAAAAAATTTAAAATTAAAGTGTATACAAAATTCGTTGAATTTGCAAAATATTTGTGCAAGAAAAATGCAATAACTGAGAGTTTGATAACGGTAATAAAAATAGTAGTAGTAGAAGAAATATATATATATATATTGACTTTGTGGTGCTGAAAATGCATTTAAATTAAGCATTTCTAATTTTTAATTAGCATCGATAGTAGATTATGCATTAATCAATGATATTTCGAAAGCGAACCGCAAGAGAAGGAGTGACAGTAGAGAGAGAGATAGAGATAGAGCACAAAGTGTATAGTTATTTTGACTAATTTAATGGATTATTTTCATATTGATTTGTTGCATGTTTTTGTGATCTGCTACCGTTACAATTTCTTAAATTTGATACGTAATTGTAAGATAACGAAAGAGAGAGACAGAGGCAAGACAAGTCAAAGACAGAGATGACAAAAAAAACCTACAGACAAATCATGGAAGCTGCTGCTGTTGTTGTTGTCGTCTCTCTTCCCACGCCAAAAAAAACGAAAAACAGTAACTTTGTTTTTATTTTTTTTTTTTGTGTGTGGGTGCAAGAGACACAGCGACACAAAAGTTCAAAATAATTTCAGCATTATTTTTGGTTCGTTACTTTACAGTGGGTGCTCGTCGAGAAGGAAAGCTGGCACAATAAGCGTAGCAATTGCACAAGAAGTTAAACAACAATTGAGCTCAACTTAACCCATAACAACAACTGACAGCAACAGCAGCAGCAGCAGCTGTTGTTGTTTTAGCTCTTCTGCTGCTAAGATGTACAATATACCGTTAGTTAACAGTTATTTAACATGCAATTAACCTGACCATACTAAAAAAATGCAAATATGTTAATATATGTATGTATATTCGTATGCTAGTATAGCTAGGCTAGCGCACAGTTCAGGCGCGTCGAAAGATAATGCCGCCCTCTCCCTAATTCGTAATCTTAAAGTCCGAACTTTTAGGGAGCGAATGTATGAATGTTTTGTTATGGTGCAATAACTTTCTAACAAAAAAAAAAGCCTCAAGTCGTTGTCTCATTTCACCTCTCTATTCATTCTCTTGTAATAATGACCATGGGGTCATTCATCTTAATTATCACACGGCCTCGAATGAAGAAAAACTATTCAAATTAAAACAAAAAATATTTTGTCTTTAATGGGCTTGGAAATTCATTAGACTAGACGTTAGACATAAAATGTGATCCAAGCAAACGAAATATGATCACATCCATTTCCATCCTCTAAGACTAGCCTCTAAAACATCAACCCGTTGCCGTTGATCATTTGCATTGCGACTATCTGCTGGATGTCTTTCTAAAATCTAAAAATTTGTAGAATTAGAAAGCTTCATTTAGTCTTGTTTAACACAAAATGTGTTTTTGGTAGGTACCCGTAAAAATTATTCCCACCTTTATGGCCGGCAGCCTTATAATATTCTTTTTCTTTATTTTCATCTTCTAACTATGTTTATTTTTTTTTTTTATATATTTTTACCATTTTTGGTCTTGTTTTGACGTTTAATCACCGGAAGCTATCTCTGTGAGCATCTAAGCATCTAAAGCAGAATCAGAAGCAGAAGCAGACACGCATAATTACGAAAGCCGCGTCTCCGGCTCGTTTCCATTTCCAGCTGTGTTTTCAATTCAGATAAATCTATTTTTTTTTTGTTTCTCATTTCTTGTTTATTTTTTTTCGACTATCACGAACTTCCATTCAAATTGTATGGCGTTTGATTTCATTTCCATTTCCATTTCTCATATTGTCTAGCTAATTAGACACGTTTGTTGTTTCTGCTTATTAAATATGACTCCCCCGATATGTAGAGCAGTAGTTTTTTCAGTTTATTGTTTTTATGTTTTCTATTTACTGATGATGATGAGGAGATTGGTAGCCCAAAAATAGCAATTGCTTGCATTGCCAACTTCAATAGTCAATTTTGATAAAAAATAAAAAACATTCAATTGATTTTCAAGAAATTATTATTAGTTATTGATATTTTTTTATCTAAATGAAACCTACTGATAACGTCATTCATATGTGAAATAATTTCAATTTAAACATTTTATTATTTCAATTTTTCTTTTTTTTATAACATATGTACAAAAATTCGTGAATTGAAGTGTTCTAATTTGCGTGCCGTCACTGTGCCCAATTATGTGCTTTACATTTACAGTCATGGTAACACGCACAAGCACAGCTGGCATTCTAATATTCTAACTACAGTCGTGTCAATTTAGAGTGTACTTACGTTTGCATGTACATACATACAGCTTGTAAGTCGTGATCTACAAAAAAATTTCCCTACACTCACGTTTAGAAAGTCAGCCTACGAAATTAATTAAACATTTCTAGTATTTCTTTTATTGATTGTTTGTACTAAATAAAAAATAAATATTAAATAAATTTACTGATTCAAATGGACATAAACATACATATGTATGTGTTGATGTAGTATATTTTTATGTTTATGTCTAAACACTTTGATTTAATAGCCTTGTTTACACATGCAATAAATAAACATTTTAATGCATATTTTCGCACTCACCTGTTTAATGAAATTAAATGGCGGCATTTTGTGTGCACTAATTCGTTGTGGTCGTCGATGTTGTTGTTGTTGTTGTTTGCATGCAAAAAGCAAAACGTAGAAAACGAAAGGCGACAAGCGATAAAATGCAGCTGCAGCTTCTTTTGTAGTTCGTTGTTGTTGTAGTTATAGTTGAAATTGCAGTTGCACCAAGCAGTAGTTGAAACATAAAAATGACTAAACGCCGCACCCCAATTACAGTAGTAGTAACATCAACAGCAACAAATTAAAAACAATTTTAATTTTTTTCGCACTCCTTTTACTGCTGTATTGTCTCTGTGTCTGTCATCGGGCGTCAACAATTGTTACTGCTCTGCTTTCCTAATTCGTTTTTGCTGTTTTCGCAAATTCACCGTTAGGCAAACAGACGCGTGCACTCACTTACACACACACACTAGCAAATGTGAGAGAAGAGAGCGCAAACTGTGAAAAACGCTGTTAATAAGCAGTGCTGCTCTCTGATCAGATCGTGGTGTTATAATTGATGTTTATTGTTACTATTTCTGTTGGCTGCTGGTGCTGCTGATGTTGTTATTTTTTGCGTAATTTATAATTTTCTTGCGAAAAATTGTGCAGCGGAAATAAAAGCTCTTCTTGCGCACTTTCAAAACAAATTAACCCGAATTGCAAACGGAAGCAAAATAAAAAAGAAGTCGAAAAATAAGCAAAACAATTGGCAATGCGTGCAAGTGTTCAGAGTGTGTGAGTGAATTTTACTATTACTACTGTAAACAATTGTTGCGCGCAGCGTTTGGCTTAACCCGTGAAAAGTCGGCTTACAACTGAACGTCCCCCAGCCTGATGGCTTCAATTGAAGCGCGGCTCGGTCGCATGTCAAGGCAAGCGTGGCTTCGACAGCGGCGGCAGCAGCGGCAGCGTTAACGTCGACAGCGGCGTCGGTAAGTTTTGTGACCCTTTTGGGGCGTACCGCTCACTCACTTATTTGTTGTTGTTGTTGGCAGTGAAGTGTTAACCACCAGTGTGTGCACACATACATGCATACATAAGCAAGTGTTAACAGCAGACAGAACACATTTGTGTATTTGTATGTGTGTATGAGTATGCAGATTCTTGGAACTTAACACACATTTTTGTTGTTGTTTTGTTTTTTTTTTATTATTATCATTATGGCATGCTAAAAGAATCAAAGGCCTAGTGTCTATAATTAACACATATGTAGAAGTAGCTTAATGACGTCACTCGTCGTTGCTGCGAACTTGTTGCAGTTCCTGTTGATGGTCGCGCATCAGCAAAAGAACACATTCACGCACCAGGACACGCGCCTGAGAAATGTCACGCAGCAAACGATCCTTTGGCGCACGTAAACCAATTGCAGTTGGACCCAATTTACTACGCATATCGGCAATGACGGCTAATAAATTATTATAAGCTTCCTCAATGTTAAACGTTTCACTTGCTTCTGCTGCGAGATTACAGAAAGAGAGAGAGAGAGAGAGTGGGATAGAATGTTAGTTAAAGAGCTGCTGAAAGTTTTGTGCAAACAATTGATTCTCACCGAAGCCATTGGCGTCGATGCCATTGGACAAGGACATTAGCTGCAGCTGCGCCTGCACATATTTGGTATATTCCAATTTAGCCAACACTTGTTGGTATTCATTGGCATAGGCCAAAGAATCTTGTGCTTCTTTTTGCTGTTGTTTTTGTTGTTGTTTTAACTGCTGCTGCTGCTGTTGCTTTTGCTGTTGTTGCTGTAACTTGTGCTGTTGCTTTTCTTTCTGGCGTTGTTGCAGATATTGTTCATGCTTTTGTTGCTGTTGTAGTTGTTTTTCCTGCTGCTGTTGTTGTTGCAGTTGCAGTTGTTGTTCCTGCTGCTGCAGCAATGAAGAGATTGTCGAGCTTGAACCGCACATGGGTATAATTTCAACATGTGGCGTAATTTCAGTTTCCATTGCTTCAACAACATTCTTACTCTGTGGTGATTCTTCAGAGTCCGAATTTTGACGCTTTGCAGGCACTGTGGTCACAGTTATATCGCTATATCTTGAACGAAAAGAATCTAGATCAATATAATCCATTTTATTTTGTTTACTTTTCGTTAACGACTAAACGTCAAACACGTTTCTAGACTGACAAGTAAAGCAAAAATTCAAGGCATACTTTGTTGTGATAGAAAAAGAAAAATATTTTTAAAAATAAAATATTTAAAAATATTTTTATTTATATTTTTTTTTTATAACATAAATATTTGTAAAATATTGTTTAATTAATTATTTTCTCTTTTCATTTTTAAATGCATCTTCGGCTAATATGATATAGTAGTCCGATTCAGCTGGTTGCGACTTTCTGGCAGTAATTATGCTAATGAGATAGCTATAAAATTGATGCTGATCAAGAATATGTACTATAATATACTCTATTATGTTTGCCATGCATGCTAATGGGCAATACAAACTCCTAGTCAAAATTAATGTACTCTCCAAAAAGTTTAATTTATATTTATATTTTTATTTTATTTTTTTAATTTTCTATATATATTTTACAATTGTGAAATATTGTTAAATTAATTATTTCCTTTAGTTTTCCGCTTTGTATAAATTTTGAATAGAACTTTTCTTAATTGAAGTGTCTAAACTTGACAGTACTTCCTCCTCGCTTTTGACGAATTCTCCAGTATTGACTGACCGTCTAGTGTTACTCACATTGCATTTTGTTTTGTTGCTTTGTATTTTTTTTTTTGCCGGCAGATTATGTTACAGAGCAACAAGAACAACGTGAACCTTTGTTTCCGCATATATCTATATCTCATTTGGGCCAACAAAACAAAAAAAAAAAAAAAGGAAAAAAAAGTGACGTGCGGGTAATTACCATTCATGCCATAAAGCGTTCATTCTTTCTGACTCTAGAACCTTTTGGCAGCAGTAGCAGTAGCAATAACAACATTGGTAGGCGCTCAAGCGTGCTTCCCGCTTGCAGCAGACACATTCGTTTCTCTTCTTTTTACCCCCAATAAGAGTATGCGGCATGACGCATATGCAACCACCTGAAAATCTTATTTGGTTTTTTTTCTCTCCTTTTTTTTAATATTTTTTTTTTTTTTTTGGGTTTTTAGTTAAAACAAAAAAAATGTACTTAAAATTTTGGTATGCTATATATATTTATAGTCAGATAGTAGAGTTCAATTACTATTCATTTGTGTTTGGTCTTGTATTAATTCTCTTATATCACGTTTCGTTTGTTCTCCACATTCGAAACGATGATAATCAATAACATTAACCTTATGTTCTTTAAGTAATTCGCCTACTGTTTGATCAGAATCAAGTAAATATTCTTGATATATTAGACATGTTTCATCATCTTTATCCTCTGCCGGCTTATCTTTATCATATTCGCCAATTTTCTCTGGTTTCATGCCAACAATTTGCTGGCATAAACCCTTTTGAAATTCTGGATCATCGAAATCATTTGATGAACGGAAAGCAACAATTGCGCCATATTTGCCAACTTGTGTTATATTATGTGTGGTGCTGACATTTGTTGGTGCAGGATGTGCATAGCCTGCTAAACGTAAATCGTTGTTAACCTTAAAGCAAAGTGCACGCCGTATGCTTGCATTTTCTCCCAAGGCGCCAATGAGTAATGCCAGATGATCAGCTAGTGTACCGCCTTGTGGTGTCTGCAGATTCTTCAGTGCCTCAGCATCAAAACCAAGCTAGAAAAAAAAAACAAATATTAAATTATATTTAGTTTAATTGTAAATCAGAGTCTGTCTGTCTTTCACTCACTTTCCGGAGATCACCATCAAATTCAGTACGATCGGTATAATGTAGCACAATGCGAGATACATAATCAACAAATCGTTTGAAAGTATCATTACGTGCCACAAAATCAGTTTCACAATTTAATTCAACCATGGCGCCACGATTGCCATTGATTAGCACGCCGACAAGTCCCTGCTTAGTCACACGATCTGCAACTTTGGTGGCCTTTGACCAGCCCATGCTTTGTGCTTGTTTATGTAGCCATTTCTCTGCCTATATATAAAAAAATAAAAAGAATACAAAAATGTATTTATCATCAGCAGCTGTGAGCGCCCTGCCTCAACGTATGTATGTATGTATTTACCTCGTTGATGTCGTTGTTATGCAACTCAAGCGCCTTTTTACAGTTGGCGAATGTATAGCCGGTCTTTTTACGTAGGGCTGAGAGCGCACTCTTCTCTAGGCCGACACCGGCACCGGCACCAGAGAAAAGTTGCCTCGTGGTGTGAACACCGCGATTAAAAATTCTTTGCAGCAACATTATAGCGTATTTATATTTATATTTTTCTTATATATTATTAATTTTTGTTTTTAATTTTTAAAAAGCCGGACTCTGACTAAAATTTATTGTTAACGTGTTTAAAACAATAAATACACTATAACAATATTTACTTGTTGCGCTCAGCCTGCTGCCAATGGCGACAATGGCAATTTGTTTAGACTGTATAATCAATTTCTAATTCAATATATAATTTTGAATGAAATTGTATGCAGTTTATGTGCAGACACCGGCTGTGTCTTACGTTTAATAATATAACAATTAAAACGCGATTAATACGCGTAATTCAACAATAATAACAAACTAATGTAAGTTTACTTAATCTATATAGATTCTATGTCATTTCTATATGCTTGTGCAATACTTGTTTCCCGTATATAGTTATTAATAATTTGTATTTTTTTTTTTTGGTATTTTTTAGCTCGTTTATCGAATGACCTTTTGGAAATCTATCGATGCTGACATATTTGTGTATTGTTTTCGATGAATCGAAAACATCACTAAACAATATTTTCTTTTCGATATTTTTTAACTAGTGCTGCCACCTTATTTAAAGGTTTGTTGTGCGCGCTATTTTTGAAACCAACTTAAGACGCAAGACAAAGTAGAAGAAGTAAATTTTGAGCAAAATGGAGAAAAAGAATCCAAATAATCAAGTGCCCAGCTTTACATCTGTTTGTGGTGCACGACGCATATGCTCCAAATCTAAAATGTTATATACACGACCTAAACCAGATGTTCTCCAGAGTATTCTGCAGTCCAAAGCGAATTCTGAATATAAATCACGACGTTTATGGTATGAACTTAATATGCCAGAATGCGCTAGTCGCTTTTTCGATGGCAAAATGCTTTCAGATCTACCAGAAAGTTTCACATGTCCCAAATCACGACGTATGCCATCTGAAAGACGTAGCGAAACCTCCAAATCTAAGGCACCATCAAATTATATGCTTATGCGTCAGGAACGTGAACAATTTCGTCGCAAATTAGTTGAACTTATACTTAAAATGAGTGATAAAGACGAGGATGAGAAACCATCACAAGAGCAATCAACACCCGAGCATTTTCCCGATCAAAATGAACGTGAAATTCTACGTTATTATTACTATATTAAGCATGGCATCGATACGATACATGTCTCAACAATTAGCAAGAAGACATTGAAGAGGTATTAATAATACAAATATTTTATTTTTAATTAAAATTCAAATAAAAAATTATTACTTGCAGAATAACAAATTTAGTGCCGGCATTATTAAAAAAATGGGAATCGGCACTTGTTGAAAATATAGCCGAGGTTCGTTCCGATTATGTATTTGCCATGAAAAAAGCTGTCGTTGATTTTGTGCTGCGACATTCGGTGCTCGATCGTCTGACGCAGGAAGGAACACCAGCGAAATTTTCAACAGCAGAAAGACAAGAAATTGAAATTTTAATGAATCATTGGCGTTATCGGTAAGCAGACGTTATACATATATATCAGACATAAAGCATGGCGTGCAAAGTTTCTGCTTTGTATGAGAACTACAAAAAAAAGAAAGAAAAGAAAAAAAAATTACAAGTGTTAAATTAAAATCCATTAAGATTTTCTAGAGAAAGTCGTTAGAAAGTTGCCACAGCAGTTGAGGCATGCAATTGACATGCAATTACAACTACAAACACACACACACACACACAGAGAGTGAGAGGAGTCTGTGCTTTGTATGCATGTCTGTGTGTAAAATCCTTTGTATAGAATATCTTAAGAAAGACCAATTGAAAAGAACTCGTCAGTGCGCGAAATCTTATAAAATAACTTGACAATACGCACACACACACACATTTATACACACAAAATTTATATATAAATATATACTTATATCTGAGGGATTAACTTAAGGATGAGGCATGCGATGGAGTTGACGAAGTGGAAGAAATTCGTGTTGGAACGGCGACATTATTAAGCAGCGGAGTCAGTGCAAATGCCAGTGCCACTGCCAGTGCCATTGCCAGTGTCGTAGACAGAGACAGAGACATTTGCCAGAGACGACACCATGGTCATGAGTGGCAATGGGGAGAACGCGAGAAATCGCTTTGCGTCGTGCCGAAAAAGTTTCTTAACCGCACTTTTACCAACTATACAATGGCTTGGAATCAGCGGAAATGGAAAAAGCAGCGGGAGCAAGTAGCAAGAAGAAGACGCAAAAGTCGTCATCAGAAGGCAGAAGGCAGAAGGCAGAAGTAATACAAGTACTCACCAAAAATGCTGAAAGTTAAATTCTCCTGTGTATTGGTTTGACATTTGATGAGCAACAGCGTAAAGTGGCTCTACACTACAGCAATGAGGCTTGGGGAGTTTGAAAGTAACGAGCAAAAGCGAGTGGGGGCGGTGCTCTCAGACACATTTACTAGTAGATGGTAAAAACGGATATGCTTAAAAATGAATTGAACTTGCTGCTGACATTGAGTAGCAAAATAAGGCGTAACATAAGCATAGGGGCCCGCAGCAGGCGTGGCACATTGTACATTGTACATTGTAGATGGAAAAAGTTTGTTGTGCTGATGCTGCTGCTGCTGCTGCTGCTACTGTTGTTGGCTGCTAAGTGGGTCGACCGACTTTAGCAAATTGGTTAAGAGGAGGCATTCGCTCGTCTATTGATGATGATGAAGAAGACATTGGAACGTTGAAACGTTTCTAATTTATAGCTTAAAGCATTTAACCGCATTAAAAGTAGGCCAAGTTAGCCAAAAAAAAAAAAAAAACACACACAAAAATTAAATGCTTTTGGTTGCTTAATGGGCCGTACAAAAAAGTGTTCAAAGTAAAAAGTTTTCTTTACATTCACATAATTTACATGTTACACCCCTGCCACTGCCATTAACTCCCACATGCCTACATGTCTTTCTCTCTCTTGCAGCTACGATGAGAATCGCAGTCGTCTGATGACAACACTTTTTTGCATTCATCGAAGCGTTGCCAGCATTCTTGAGGTCTGGAGTTTAAAGTATAGCAACAAGACATTGGTCAACATTGAAGAATTAAGCAAGGCCGAGCAACCATTTTCACTATATAATTTTGTTGTAAGTTTTCTTCATTTTGCTGCTTTTCTCTTTTTCTGCTCGTTTTTCACTTTCTTCTCTTTGTTATTTTCATAGTATTTATGCAGCGGTCATATTGATCTTGGTAAAGCAATGCTGGAAGAAGTTTGGTATGGTGAAATACATACAACATTGCTGAGAGCTAGTAAACGTGGCCAATTGCCAGATATACGACGCATGACATTAGTCAAACGTTTCTTCAATTGTGTTGCCGCCTTAATGACACAACAATTGGAAGATATTTGCATACGCAGCTTGAAAGCATTTGCCGATTTTGTTTGTGATTTTGGTGTAAGTTTTGACCTAACCCTAAGCCGAGCTTTATATCTTTAATTTCTTTTATTACTGTTTTTAGCATTCAAATCCTGGCTTTGAAATTTCCATATTCTTAGCCGATGAGGATACAATTGCCTTTAATCCGGGTTTCTCCAAAGTACAAAGTGAACTGCTGCGTGTCATCGATGCAATTGTGATGGGCGTACAATCATTGCCACGCATTGAGGGTAAACTCTATACAGATTTAAAAATCTCCAAAAAACTCGTTTTAACACCAACGGTGCCGGATAGTATTGTCAGTGATACAAAGAATCGTATTTGTATGATGTTGGAGGAACAAAGAATTGGTCCTGAATTAAGATTACAGGATTTTGATCAATTTATTGATCTTATTAATGGCATCGATGCAGAACGTGTTAATCGCTTTATGGATGGTGATGCTACTTTTGAGCAATATATTGATATGGTCTATGAATATCGTGATAAAGAAGATCGTATTGCCAAGGAAGTTTGGGGTGTCATACGTATGGGTCTCTATGAGTTTCATCGTGAAAAGTTTATCGATCATATGGAATTATTGGCAAGACAATTACAAAATGATTTACTTGCTCGCATGGTCAGTGATCAACAGCAGCGAATCTCACGTCTGGGTAAAGAATATGATATGATCGCGAAGAAGGCGTTAACAGTACCCAAAGATACGGCTGAACTAATGGAACTCAAGGCATATGTAGTGCATGCAGAGGAGAATCTAGTACCGGATATGGAAGCGCGTCTGAAGGTCAATATGAATGAAATACTTTGGTTAATGGATCATACGCTATACTCACCGCTGGAAATTAAAAATAATAGCAACTCATTCCAATGGTATCTGAAATTGGCTTCCGTCTTTGAGCAACATCGTGCAATTATTGCCGAAAAGATGATCGAATATCAAGAATTGTTGAAGAAACGCATTGAACTGTTTCGTCGCGAGCTACAAAACTATTTCGAACAGGTTCAAGCCTATGATACTTGGGGTGATATTAAACAATTATCAAAATATAAGAAACGTGCTGGAGTATTGGATCAACGTTTAGTGACAGCCATGGAAACAATTGATTTGATAAATGAAGAAGAAACTTCTTATGGTTGGGATCTATCCCAATATCCGGTACGTAAGAAGACACACGATCAATTGAAACCATATAAGAATCTATTTGATGCTGGACAAGATTTTATGGATAAATGGGAATTATGGATGTATTCACAAGTTGGTTCATTTGATCCAGATGAAATTGATGGAGATGTTTCGAATTTTTATCGTGTTATACAAAAACTGGAAAAACAAATGTATGAACATCCGCAGACAATGCAACTTATACTCGATGTTAAAGAACAAATGGAAATTTTCCGTGGTCATATGCCAATTATAAATACTTTAGGAAATCCAGGCATGAAGGCAAGACATTGGGAACAAGTATCAGAAATTATTGGTTTCCCTATCAAGGTATCGCCAGAGTTAACATTGTCGAAAATCATCGAATATCAATTGGATGAATATGTTCCCAAATTTGAGGCAATATCCGAGAGTGCAACCAAGGAAAATAATCTTGAAAAGGCCATGGCCAAGATGGTTAATGAATGGGAAGGTGTTGAGTTTAATATATCGCCATACAGGTAAAAATTATGCTGAAACTGCTGCAGGTATTTTATTTTTAAATTTAATTTCTTATTTATAGAGATTCAGGCACATTCAAATTGTCTGCTGTGGATGATATACAAATATTGCTCGACGATCAAATTATCAAGACGCAGACAATGAAGAGTTCGCCATATATCAAACCTTTCGAGGCGGAAATACTGTAAGTATCATACCCATAGAAACTAGCGAATATAAGCTCAACTTTTTTACTCTCAGCAAATGGGAAGCGAAGCTTATGCTGTTGCAGGAGATATTGGACGAATGGCTGCGTGTACAGGCCACTTGGATGTATTTGGAGCCTATATTCAGCAGTCCCGATATTCAGCAACAAATGCCAGAGGAAGGTCGACGTTTCAGTGCTGTGGATAAGGTAAGTTTCAGGCATTTTCCCTAGTCACTTTTATGTATTAAAATCTTTTGCTTTGTTTCTCTTTACAGATTTGGAAAGAACTGATGAAACAAGTGGCTGGTGATCCGCGTGTCATGACTGTGGTTCAAATCGATAAGATGAATGATAAACTAAAGAAGGCTTATCTCTTATTGGAGATCATACAGAAGGGTCTCAATGCATATTTGGAAAAGAAACGTTTGTATTTCCCACGTTTCTTCTTCTTGTCCAACGACGAATTACTCGAAATATTGTCAGAAACAAAGGATCCTACACGTGTACAACCACATCTCAAGAAATGTTTCGAAGGTATTGGCACATTGACTTTCACCGAGGAATTGGAGGTTACAGCTATGCGTTCATCTGAGCGTGAAGTTGTCATACTTGTTGATGTTATTTCAACAGCCAAAGCACGTGGACAGGTTGAAAAATGGTTGCTCGAATTGGAAATTGATATGAAGAAGAGTTTACATCATAAGATATCGGAAGCATTCTATAGCTATGTAAAAATGCAACGAAATGTTTGGGTATTAACATGGCCAGGACAATGTGTACAATCTATATCCTTGACTTATTGGACACTTGAGATTACCGAGTGCTTCGTAAGCGAGACACCCAAAGAAAATTTAGCCAAATATTTACAAAAATGTATGATGCAAATTAATAAGATTGTCGATCTAGTGCGTGGAGATCTTAATACACAGAATCGTATAACACTTGGTGCTCTTGTTGTATTGGATGTACATGCACGTGATGTGCTCGCTGATATTGTTGCTAAAGAAGTTGAGGAATTACAGGACTTCCAATGGTTATGTCAATTGCGTTACTATTGGGAGGATAATAATCTCGATACGCGTATGATCAACTGTTCGCTACCCTATGGCTATGAGTATCTAGGTAATACGCCACGTTTAGTTGTAACACCGCTAACTGATCGTTGTTATCGTACATTATTTGCCGCTTTGAATTTACATTTGGGTGGTGCTCCTGAGGGTCCCGCCGGCACTGGCAAAACGGAAACAACCAAAGATTTGGCTAAAGCTGTGGCCAAACAATGTGTTGTCTTCAATTGTTCTGACGGCTTGGATTATTTGGCTTTGGGTAAATTCTTCAAAGGTCTAGCTTCCTGTGGTGCCTGGTCATGCTTTGATGAATTCAATCGTATCGATCTTGAAGTATTGTCTGTTGTCGCCCAACAGATTTTGACTATACAACGCGGCATCAATTCAGGTTCACCCACGCTTGTGTTTGAGGGCACAACATTGACATTGGATCCAACTTGCGCTGTTTTCATTACCATGAATCCCGGCTATGCGGGTCGTTCCGAGTTGCCTGATAATCTAAAGGCTCTGTTCCGTTCCGTGGCTATGATGGTGCCCGATTATGCATTGATTTCCGAAATTGAACTTTACTCTTATGGCTTCTTGACAGCCAAACCGTTGTCTGTCAAAATTGTTGCCACTTATCGCTTGTGCTCGGAACAGTTAAGTACTCAGTGTCATTATGATTATGGTATGCGAGCTGTAAAATCTGTGCTGAAAGCAGCCGGCGCCTTGAAGTTACGTTATCGCGATGAGAATGAGGATATACTTGTGTTGCGCTCCATTAAGGATGTCAATTTACCCAAGTTCCTCAATCAGGATATACCATTGTTCCAGGGCATCACATCGGATTTGTTCCCGGGTGTAACACTGCCAGAGGCTGATTATGTTGTTTTCAATGCTTGCACGGAATTGGCTTGCGAAAGACAAAATAAGCAATGTACGCCATTTGTGCTGGAGAAAGTTCAACAGGTAAGATAAGTACTTCTTCTTTTATTACTTCTTGTCTTACTCTCATCTTGTCTTGTAGCTTTATGAAATGATTGTTGTGCGTCATGGTCTCATGTTGGTTGGTTTACCTTTTGGTGGCAAAACAACAACTTATCGCATTCTGGCCGAAACGCTCGAGTGCATGGAGAAAAAGGATGGCTCCGAGAATAAAGCCATTTATACGATTATAAATCCTAAAGCTATTACTATGGGTCAACTTTATGGTCAATTTGATGCCGTTTCCCATGAATGGAGCGATGGAATTCTTGCTGTCAATTATCGCATCTTTGCTGTTTCTGATACACCTGATCGCAAATGGTTGATTTTTGATGGACCAGTCGATGCTATTTGGATTGAGAACATGAATACAGTGTTGGATGATAATAAGAAATTGTGTTTGATGTCTGGTGAAATTATTCAACTATCGAATACAACGAATTTGGTCTTTGAGCCCATGGATTTGGAAGTTGCCTCGCCAGCAACAGTGTCACGTTGTGGCATGATCTACTTGGAGCCCAGTTCATTGGGATGGGAACCATTGGTAACATCTTGGAAGAACACGCTGCCGCCCTCGTTTCACAGTGTCAGCAAGAATTTAATATCCTCACTCATACAACGCTTTTGTCCACTTCTTTTGCATGTGGTGCGCAAAAGTTTGCGTGAAATTGCACCAACTTCGGATACAAATCTAATGGTCAGCCTGATGAATTTCTTTGAGTGCTTTATTGATGATTTTCGCGATGAGAAATACGTGGCGAATATATCCGATCTAGATTTTCGTGCTCAAGTCGAGGGCATTTTCTTTTTCTCAGCGATCTGGTCACTTGGTGGTTCATTGACTGCCGAGAGTCGTGAGAAGTTCAATTTAATATTTCGTGCTCTAATGGAGAAGACCTTCCCGGAGAGCATGTACACAACATATGGCATAACGGAAGATCTATATGTAGATACCTTGGCGAAACCATACATCTTTCCCATACCGAAACAAGGTTCGGTCTTTGACTATCGTTACATCAAGGAAGGAAAAGGAAAGTGGAAACCTTGGCAAGATGATGTTAACTCTGCACCGCCGCTACCTCGTGATATACCCGTCAATCAGATCATTATACAGACCAATGAGAGTGTACGTATTGGAGCTGTACTTGATTTATTGGTGCGTCATGGTAAACCACTGATGTTGGTCGGACCAACAGGCACAGGCAAAAGTGTCTATGTCATTGATTATATGTTGAATCGCATGGATTTGCGTGTTTATAAACCATTATTGATCAGTTTCTCGGCTCAGACATCGGCGAATCAAACACAGGATATTATCATGTCCAAATTGGATAAGAGACGTAAAGGAGTCTTCGGACCACCACTAAATAGTCGCTTTGTCATCTTTGTCGATGATGTTTCGATGCCGCTCAAGGAAAATTATGGTGCACAGCCGCCCATTGAATTACTGCGCATGATGCTCGATCATATGATGTGGTATGATCGTAAGAATATTGTTCCTATGAAACTAATTGATCTACAGATGATAACTGCGATGGGTCCACCATCTACTGGTAATACGGTAACTCCGCGTTTTCAGCGTTTCTTTAATGTCATTGCTATTGATGACTTTAACGATGACATTATGACAACGATCTTTGGTAAGATTGTGCTCTGGCATTTGGATACGCGGTAAGTGAAAAGTATTCTTTGATTTTTGCATGTGTATTGGAGATGAGCGCCAGTCGTGACATGATCATTGGATCAAATTGTAGTTATTATTTTATTTATATTATTATTTTGAAATGATTTCTAGTAAGTTTTATATCAGCGCACTATATCATATAACAGCCATAGGAATGATTGCCTAAAAATTAAGTTCTTTTATGCCTCATTTTATGTCTCATTTTTTGCATTAACCTTCCTTTTAATTTGTTTCACGCGCTCATCTCAAAATCATGTAGCATCCTCTCCTATATATCCTCCTTGTACTGCATGCTTAATCCTTTTCTTAACTATTAAAAAATATAAATATATAGCGGCTTTTCAAAGGAATTTGATCCATGTATCGATGAAATTGTTAGTGCAACATTATCAGTTTACAATGATGCCAAATTGAATTTGTTGCCAACACCCACAAAATCGCATTATCTATTCAATCTACGTGATTTCTCACGTGTCATCCAGGGAGTACTATTGTCAGTCCCTGAAGCGACAGAAGATATGAATTCAATGCGAAGACTTTGGGTACATGAAGTTTTACGTGTCTATGGCGATCGTTTGGTTGAAGATAGTGATCGTTCATGGCTTTTTGGAAAATTATGTAGCACTGTACTGGATTCCTTTAATATTGATCCATCGCGTCTATTTAGTCGCTTTGTGGGCAAAGATAAGAAACTAGAGGAAGCTGATTTTCGACAATTGATCTATTGTGATTTTACAAATCCGAAAGCGGATACAAAAAATTATGTTGAGGTTATAGATCTGGAGGAATTACGCGTTGTTGTGGAGGCCTATCTTGTTGAATATAATAATATGTCGAAGAAACCAATGGATCTGGTACTTTTCCGCTTTGCGATCGAACATTTATCGAGAATATGTCGCATAATAAAGCAGCCACGTAGTCATGCTCTACTCATCGGAGTTGGCGGCTCCGGGCGTCAGAGCTTAACTCGATTGGCTTCGCATATATGTGACTATGAGCTGTTTCAAGTGGAAATAACACGATTGTATGGTCCTTTTGAATATCATGAGGATTTAAAATTAATATTACGCAAGATCGGTGCATCCGAAATGCATGGCGTATTCCTCTTTACGGACGTACAGGTATATAACTGACATATAATAATAATATATAGACAATTATTAGTTTTCTTTGGTTTTTTTTTGTGGAAACTATATACTAATATATACTAAGCTTTATAGATCAAAGATGAATCATTCTTGGAAGATATCAATAATCTGTTGAATTCTGGTGAGGTGCCCAATCTGTTTACGAATGAGGAGAAAATTGAAGTGGTCGAAAAGATGGCACAAATTGATAAGCAACGTGATAAGGCCATACAAACCGATGGCAGTCCCGTTGCACTATTTAACTTCTTTGTTACGGTGGGCGATGATAACAAAAATTATGCATAAAATATTTACAATTTTTATTTCAATTTCATAAATCTACATTTTCACTGTTTTTTTCTCTTCACTTAGACATGCAAAGATCAATTGCATATTGTATTGGCCATGTCGCCTATTGGTGATGCATTACGTAATCGTATACGAAAATTTCCATCGATTGTCAATTGTTGTACAATTGATTGGTTCCAGCCTTGGCCCGAGGATGCTTTATTGGCTGTCTCAACACGTTTCCTAGCTTCAGAGGACTTAACAGCATTGGAGCGTAAAACAGCAATTGATATGTGCATGGAATTTCATACATCGACACAAGATTTATCCATTAAATTCTATACACGATTACATCGATATAACTATGTAACACCTACATCATATTTGGAATTAATACAGACATTCAAATCGTTGCTAAGTCGCAAGAGAAAGTGAGTTGAATATAATCTTTGCTGTTTTATTTATTACCCCCCTCCCCTGCATCAACGCACATCATAATCCTAATCGCTGTTTTTATGTGATTTCACAGCAATATAACGACAAATCGTAATCGATATTTGACGGGAATATCACAGCTGGATATTGCGGCACAGCAGGTGAGCGTAATGCAGGAACAATTGCAGGCATTGGAACCAAAATTGAAAGAAGCCTCTGAAATTGTGGCTGAACAAGTTGCCAAGGTAACGGCTGACAGTAAAGTGGCAGCGGAACAAAGAGAATTGGTTAAATTGGATGAACAGGCGGCTAAGGAACAGGCAGCTGTTGCCCAAGAGATCAAAGATGAATGCGATGCTAAATTGGGTGAAGCATTGCCAATTCTAGAGTCTGCTTTAGCTGCACTTAATACACTTACAACTGCTGATATTGCTGTGGTGAAGACTATGAAAAGTCCTCCAATTGGTGTACGTATTGTTATGGAAGCTGTATGTATTCTAAAGGAAATGAAACCCGATAAAGTACCAAATCCTAGTGGGGTTGGTACCGTTGAAGATTATTGGGGACCTTCGAAACGTGTGTTGAGTGATATGAAATTCTTAGATAGTTTACTTAACTTTGACAAAGATAATATACCGCCGGAAGTAATGAAAAAATTACAACAACGTATTTTAACAAATGAAGCATTTGATCCTGAAAAGATTAAAACTGCTTCAACGGCTTGCGAAGGTCTATGCCGTTGGGTTATTGCACTCTCCAAATATGATGTGGTGGCCAAAGTTGTGGCACCCAAAAAGATTGCTTTAGCCGAAGCTGAGGCAACATATAATGCTGCCATGAAATTGCTTAATGAGAAATTGGCACAATTGGCACGCGTTGAAGCGAATTTAGCTGCCATTCAAAAGATTCTCGACGAACAGATGCGACAATATGGGTGAGTATATAGTATAACAAAACTATTTTCTTTTATCTTCATATTAACTCTTTCTCTTCGTGTCTATATAGTATTTTGTTAGCGGAACATGAAGCTTGTACTAAGAAATTACAACGTGCTCAGGAACTTATCTCTGGTCTGGGCGGTGAACGCACACGTTGGTCGGAGACAGCAAAAATGTTGCAGGGCAGCTTCAAGAGTGTTACTGGCGATGTGCTGATCTCATCGGGTGTTGTTGCCTATTTAGGACCATTTACTATTGATTTTCGTGTCTCACAAATACGTAAATGGGTTGACAAGTGTTTGGGATTTGGTGTCACTTGTACTCCAGACTTTCAATTGGCCATTGTGCTGGGTGAACCGGTGGAGATACGTTTCTGGAATATTTGTGGACTACCGACGGATGCATTCTCTGTTGAGAGTGCAATTATGATGAAGTAAGTAAATTTATTATATATTTATACTATATTCATACTATACTCATTCTATACTCATACTATACTCATTTTATACCCATTCTATACTCATTCTACACTCATATGTTACTCAAAGACCAAATTGCAAATCCTTGCAATTGCATTAAAATTCCTCTTTTTTAATGAAATATCTGAAATTCTTTGATAATCACATTAAATGCTCGTCGAGGTTTGAGGTTGAAATTGTTGTAAATTTGAAATTAAGAATTTTGCCGCTGAACTGGCCACAAATTGATGCAAAAATCTTAAAATACGCAAGATTTCATTAGTCATGGGCATAATGGGAGAGATAGATGGGGTTGTGAAGGCAAAGACAGCTGGCAACAGCTGCCACTTACAAAACATGGCCAATTCAATATATATATGTTTATATATATATATATATAATCGTAATCGTGTTTAGCGCCAACATCAATTAAATAACCTGACACGGTAATTATGGCCATGCCGTCGTTTGTCAGCCATGCATGATATGCACGTTATTATTTATTTTTATTTTTATTTTCATTTTCATTTTCATCTTTTTTCCTTCGCTTCTGTTTTTCTGTTTTGTTAATTTTCTTTTTCTAATTACAAAACATAAAATGTTAGAATTCACGCATATTAAGAAAATTAAAGATACGGTGCTTAACGCGAGTTTCACCGTAGTGTGAGAACAACACCGGATGCTGCAGCTAAACTCGCATTTGTGAACTCTGTGGGTGAAGGGAAAGTATGTTGATTGAAGATGTAGGTGGAGATGATGATGATGATGACGATGGTGCTGGTGGTGGTGGTGGTGATCGGGGGGTTGTGTTGGTTGCGATGGTAGAGAGCTGTAGGCGTTGGGTGTATGGGGGGTGGAGTTGAAGTTGAAGGTTAGGCACAGGATAAGGCACAGGATTTTGTGGTTCAGTGTATGTGATGCGCCCGCATTTGTGCCGCATGCGCTGGTGGTTGCTTGTTGCCTTAGTTAAAGGTAGAAAAACCTCACAAGGGGAAGCCAAAAAAAACGAAGAATTTTCATGTGCGTTACGTGTGTGTGTGTGAGTCTTTGTGCCTTTATGTGTGTGTGAGTAATACGCGCATCTGGTGAGTTTTCCATCGTGAGTCAAACATACTAAGGGCGGAACGTCGCGATGCCACATGCCACACACCACACAACAACAACAGCAACAACAACAAGAAATTCGTTCGCGTTTGTCGCTTGTCGATTTAATAAAGGAAATTCTTTGCTTTGGCTGCTGCTGCTGCTGCTGCCACTGCTGCTGCTGTTTGTTACTCGAAAGTGTTCAAAGTAATTTGGAGCATACCCAAAATACCTGAGGTGTGAGCACTGCAGAACACACACACACACACACACACAAGCACACACAAATACAAGCAAATACAAAGGATAAGCAATTGATTAATGTGCGCTTCGGGCGTATTAGGTTTAATTTTAACATACAAATAAAGAAATTTTGGGATAGCTTCGTTAAAGGAATAAAATAAAATAGATAGGAAATAGGAAAAGAGAGAGACAAGGCAACAAATGAATGATGTGTATGAGGATTTTGGTCACAGACAATGTTCATCTTAATGCTGCAGCTTGGACATAAGATGAATGTATTACACTATGCTATAATTTTTCGTCTAGCTTTGGCTAAGAAACTAAGCTTAAACTTTATAAATAATAGATGCAAATCTTTAGTGCAGAGTATTTGCAAGTCGTGCATTTTGTTATATTATTTTATTTTCTTCATTTTCACTTTTCGCTTCTGTTTTGCGCCTTTTACAGTTAACATTCATTGGGCCAATATTTGGGTGGACTACAGTGACACGTAACGCACATGTTTTGACCCTCTATTTTTGCTAGAACCAGCAAAATAGCAGCAGCTGCTCAAGCAGCAGCAGTAGCATTAGCATTAGCAGCAGAAACAGTAGCAAACCGTAGATGATTCGTAAATTGCTAATATATGGGGAGTCAGGCGGTAGCAGGTGTTGAATTCGTTTTGACCATTTCGGGACCATTTCGCTTTGCATAAATGTTTCATTAAATAATGTTAATTTGCAAAAAAGGCAAAAATAAAAATAAAACGTGTATTTGCCATTGGGGAGAAAGCACAAATGTTGGAAGCATAGGAATAATTTTGTGTAGCACAACACAACTTTCAACAGCAGCAGCAGCAGCAGCAGCTTTAACTTTAAACAGCAGTTTTTCCTTTAACTTTTACTTTACACTATAGTCAACACTTTTTTTTTTTTGGTTGTTTTTTTTTGTTTTGTTTTTTGTAATTTTAATTTGAAAATAGGAAACGTTTCAATGCTGTGCAAAAAGTTTTCTCTTTTTATACTCTTGCAGAGGGTATATTTATTTTGGACAAGAGTTTGTAACGTCTCTAGCGTGGCAGACCCAACAAAGTTTATATTTTATTCTTAAGCGTCGATAGGAGAATCCTTATATGCATGTCCGTCTGTTCGTCTGTTTCAAACCTAGTAGCTAAGTATGGGGTCAAAATGGTTTTTTTCTTCGCTAGTTAAGCTATCTAGGATTTGAGTTTAGGGACGACACGTCTCATATAAATTTGGTCCAATTCGGACGCCTTTATCGTATGGGAACAATCGGCCGAAAACAGATAAGATTATTAGGAATAATAAATAATTATTAGGAAAATATAAAATTTTTAAAATAAAATATTAAAAACAAAAATATAAAATAAAATAAAAATTCAAATAAAATAAAAAATAAGAAATAAAAATATTTTGAATATATTTTTTTTATTCTTGAATTATTATTATTTTTTTTTAAGTGCAGCATAAATATTCAGAAAAAAAATACAGTAAATAAATCAAATGCAAATGTTATGGCTATGCAGAAAACTTATAAATTGAATTTTCACTATTAACTAATATTAATTTTCGTAAGCGAAATTTTCTATGACAAGACTGTAAGAGTATCATATATTCGGCACACTGTAGATAACTCTAATTTTTTTGTTTTTGTTTTGTTTTGTGTTTTTTTTTCAATGACTTTTCCAACAGATTTCTTTTGTATCTATTCTTTTACTGCATTTACAATGTGCGAATGAGTTTTTATTTTCATGCTTAAGCTCTCAGTAAAAGGGGTAGATCAGTGCTATGTGTGTGACAGTTTAAGTGAAACTGATGTATGGCTGCAGAGCTGCAGGGTGCAGGATAGTCGTATAACTATCTTGTTGTAGTTATTTTTATGGTTTTTTGTTTGCATTTTGTGTGTTATCTCAACGCTCTTGTTGCTCCCTTGTGGTGTTACTGAATACTGTCCACCTTTTATTTATTTTTTATGTATGTGTGTGTGTGTGTGTGTGTGTGTGGCAACAACACTTGCAACACACGCCTACAATTGCAATCGTTTCCGTATCTGCATTCAACTATTGTGCTCTCTGACCAGACACACATACATATGCATGACTGTGTGTGTATGTGTATTGTATTCATGGCTGTATGTGCTATATGCGCATTTTATTCGCTGACATTTTTCATGGCATACAGTTCGTGAGGGTATGGAATTGGCTCCTTTGTTTTTCCATCAAATATTTTTCATTCATCAAGTTTTCAATTTACAAAAATGTTCATTCATTCGCACGAACAATTTGTATTCGGTGTGAATTTGTCATGTGTTGATGCTGCTGCTGCTGTTGCTGTTGCTGTTGCTGTTGCCGCCGTATCGGCTATTCATTTGTTGCTGTTGTTGTTCCGACTTATCACACATCATAGAAAGAGAAAAAAGAGCTTTAAACAGTCAAATTTAAAGTCATTTTTTTTACACACTCTCTTTTTCTATATGCATAGCATTATTTTAGGCTCTTTGAAAATATAAAAGAATTTTTATATACACATGTGTATTTTTTAGCATATTTATTAAGTAAAATCTCAACATATAATCTATCAATGTTTATTTTATAGAAATGCACGTCGTTGGCCTTTGATGATTGATCCACAGGGACAGGCAAATAAATGGATTAAAAACTATGAGAAGAGTAATAAATTGTGTGTTATACGTCTAAATCAAGCAGATTATACGCGCGTTCTAGAGAATGCTATACAATTTGGTTTGCCAGTATTATTGGAGAATATTGGAGAGGAATTAGATCCAATTTTGGAATCTGTATTACAAAAGACACTGTTCAAACAAGGCGGCACTTTGTGCATTAAACTTGGCGATTCTGTTATTGAATATAATCATAGTTTCAAGTTGAGTTTTAATTTATTTTTTTATACTTTAACTTTTTCATTAAATTTCTTAATTTTTTCCGACAGATTCTATATGACAACGAAATTAAGAAATCCGCATTATTTGCCTGAAGTAGCGGTAAAGGTAACGCTATTAAATTTCATGATTACCACACAAGGTTTACAGGATCAATTGTTGGGCATAACGGTGGCACGTGAACGTCCTGATTTGGAGGCTGAAAAGAATAATCTTATTGTACAAGGTGCTGAAAATAAACGCATGTTAAAAGAAACTGAAGATCAAATATTGGAAGTATTATCATCGGCTGAAAATATTCTAGAGGATGAAACTGCTGTACAAATCTTAAGTTCAGCCAAAGCATTGGCCAATGATATTAGTGAGAAGCAAATTATTACAGAGGCAACCGAAAAGCAAATTGATTTGGCACGTCTCAGTTATGTGCCCATTGCTGAACATTCAACAATTCTCTTTTTCACTATAGGTAAAGAGTATTCTTTAAAAGATCAGAAAGTTTATATTAATTTGAATTTTTTCTATATTTACAGTGGAGCTTGCTAATATTGATCCTATGTATCAATACAGTTTAGTTTGGTTTGTCAATCTCTATATGAATTCAATAGATAATACAGAAAAAGTTGATGATATTACAGCTCGTCTATTGGACTTGCGTAATCATTTCACCTATAGCCTGTACGTCAACATCTGTCGCAGTCTATTCGAGCGTGTAAGTACTTTAACTTAATGCCAATTATTATGGAAACTGATTCAAACGATTTTCCTTTTACTTGTGTTTGTCCAATCACAAAGAGAGAGAGAGAGAGTTGTTGTTGTTGTTGTTTGGGGTCACTTACTAATACTGCAATGTATTAGAGGCAAAAGTCCAGTGTTTGTGCCGTAATTGCGATATAATCCCATTGCGTTTTATTTGAAGCAAAGCAATAGCAGCAACAGCAGAAACACTTGACGTACGTTTTATTCTCTGTGTGGCTGCGTAACGTTATGCTTCACTGAGTTATAATAATTCGTAAGCCATGGTTATAAGTACTTCTTCGTGCTTTGGCTGTCGCATTTCTTGCCGTCGCTCTGCCACTTCAATTGACAGTGACGCCACAATTCTGACAGTTCTGAGGTTCCAGCAGGTGCGTTTGCACTGTGGAAATAATATATTATATTTGAAAATTTTGATTATGATTGAAGAGTTTTATTTTCAAGTGATTAATATTAATATTTGTTTTTTTTCTTCCTATTTTTTCTAGAGTTTTCAAGTAGTTATACTTTCATCCAATTAGTTTGAATTTTATAAGTAGAAATTATATTTGATTTTCTGTATTTAATTTTCTGCTTCGTTTGCACTTTTCAAAGGGCAATTTCATTTTTAATGTTTAGCCAATTTCTCACTTTCTCTCACTCTCACACTCTCTTTGCTCGACATATGCTCTATTAGTTCATCTGTTATTCCACTGTGCAAAAGAACTTTCACTGCGGGAATAAGATTATTACAACGCTGTGTGCAGCAATCAAAGCTTGTACTACCAAGTGTATAAAATATATGTATATAAACATATATACCATACAAAAAAAAAAGAAAGAAAGAAAAGGGAAACAGGTTCAAGCAGAGTCCTTGCACACTGGCTTTATGATGTTTTTAGTCAATTATGCCATACTCTGTCCTTTGCTCTCTTCGCATAAGCTCGCCTTTGATCCTTGGCTTTTAATTTTCTTCTGCGCAACAGCAATAACAAGAAAAAAAAAAAAAAAGGTGAAATGGTATCTGAAGCGAAGCATTGGTGGCACTGGTGCTACTTGCTTTGCTTTGATTTTGTATGGCGCGTCAACCTTTTTTTTTTTTTTTACTTATATAACCCCATACATAACCCATTTAATGCGTGAGTGAAGCACGACGACAGAATGACATGAACAAATGTGAGATTGAGAGAAGTGGTAAAGGGAACTAGGGGTACGGGGAAAGAAGAGGAGCAGCAATTTGATTGGGTGACAGAACGATTGGATAACCCGTCGAAAATGAAAAAAAAAAAAAAAAAATGAACTAATGAAATTTCTACTTCATGACAGGATAAGCTCTTGTTCTCACTCATATTGAACATCAATTTGATGAAACATGAAAATCGAATTGATAATGCTGAATGGATGTTTCTTCTAACTGGTGGCATTGGTTTGGAGAATCCACATAAGAATCCAGCATCCTGGTTAGGTGTACAAAATTGGGATGAAATATGCCGTTTATCGGATATGCCAAACTTTAAAGGATTACGCGAAGATGTTAGCGCCAATCAGGGTAATTGGAAAGCACTTTTTGATTCAAAATCGCCACAGGATAATAAAGCGGTACCAGCAAATTGGGCAAATCGTTTGAGTATGTTCCAAAAACTCTTAATCTTACGATGTTTCCGTCCGGATAAACTGGTGCCCGCTGTGCTTAACTTTGTTTCTTCAGAATTGGGTGCAAAATTTGTAGATCCACCACAATTTGATCTAATGGCATCGTTTTCGGATTCACATTGTTGTATTCCATTGATATTTATTCTAACACCCGGTTCCGATCCAACGGCAACATTACTTAAATTTGCTGAAGATCAAGGTTTCGGCACAAATCGTTTATTCTCACTGTCATTGGGTCAGGGACAAGGTCCCATTGCCATAAAAATGATCGATGAGGGTGTTAAACTAGGAAATTGGGTTGTATTGCAAAATTGTCATTTGGCTGCTAGTTTCATGCCATCGCTGGAGAAAGTCTGTGAAAATTTATTACCTGATTCAACACATCCGGATTTCCGTCTATGGTTAACCTCATATCCGGCTGAACATTTTCCGGTTGTGGTCCTGCAAAATGGTATAAAAATGACCAATGAACCACCAAAAGGATTACGCTCTAATATACTACGCTCGATGATTAGTGATCCGATTAGTGATTTGGAGTGGTATGAATCATGTACACAGCCACGTATATTTAAACAGTTGATCTATTCGCTGTGCTTCTTCCATGCTGTTATCCAAGAACGTCGCTACTTTGGTCCCATTGGCTGGAATATACCATACGAATTCAATGAGACCGATTTACGTATATCTCTGATGCAATTGCGCATGTTCCTCAATCAATACGAAACTGTTAACTATGATGCCTTACGTTATTTGACCGGAGAATGTAATTATGGTGGTCGTGTCACAGACGATTGGGATCGTCGTACACTGAAAACTATTCTGGATCGTTACTATTGTCCTGCAGTTATTGATCTGGAGAAACCATATTTATTGGATGATACTGGAAATTATTATATACCCGTATTTAAAGAAGTTGATTTGTATTTGAATTTTACGCGTGAATTACCACAGATATCGCCACCTTCTATATTCGGTTTTCATGCGAATGCGGATATTATGAAGGATCAACAGGAAACGGATATGTTGCTTTCACATACAATACTTACACAGGTATGTATTGGGTGTAGGGGGTGAGGGTAAGTTTTGTGGGCGGGTCTTTAATTTGTTTTGAAATTTCAGCTTGTAGTTTGTGCTTTTAAAATTTTCTGCTTATTTTTAATTGCTGCTACACAAAAATACACAAAAAAAAAAAAAAAACTAGGAACGTTGGGTAAGTAAATTATTTACATCATGTAAGTAGTTAAGATCAATAATTATCTTCTTATTCATATGCTGCGAATAGGATCTGCATGAGAAACGTGTAAGTATTTTTGAAACAGTCTACCGCCAATTTGAAAGCTTTCCGATATTGTTACTTTATCTTCTCTGTCATTTGCTTTTTAAACATGCTTTCACGACTCGCGCTTTGTAGAAATTGGAGAAAATGCAAAGTGTTTATGTAAATGTATTAGCACAACGTTATCCCGAAAATCTATCCCTACCCACCTGTCCCACATGTCCACCCTTCCTTGCTCTATACAATATACCATTGAAGGATACAAGTGCTACGTCTGATGATAGCGGTGGTACCAAAGCATTAACACCCGAAGAGGTTGTTACAAATGTTGCTACCGATATATTGGATAAACTTCCCAAACTTTTCGATCGTGAAGCTGCTCTATTAAAATATCCAACCAGATATAATGAGAGTATGAATACAGTTCTGGTACAGGAAATGGTACGATTCAATGTACTTTTGAATACAATACGCACAAGTTTGATAACGCTACGAAAGGGTATAAAGGGTAAGTGATCGTTATATAAGTTGATAACTTAATAATTTTTAATTCGAACAATATTTATATATATATATATATCATTATTATGTAATTTCTGTTTCTATGAGTCCCTATGACGATGCATTTCATCGGTTTCCGTAGTTAGTTCATAATTGCTGTCATTATTTGGTTTTTGTTTTGAACCAAGCCTGGAATCGAAGAATTGACTGGATTGGGCGTCATTCATAATCTTTTCGTGCTCATCTTCTTCCATTGATAATAGGAGATCTTTGTTACTTGTATCAGTTGCTGATGGTTCTATTATTCCTTTTTTAGCGTCGTCTATTGTTTTCTCGGTATCATCTTTAACTTCTTCTATTACTATAGTTACTAATTCTTTTACTTCTTTACCTTCTTGCTTAGAATCTGTATTAGATCCTTGAACGTCGTCTTCCTTGGAGACATCTTTCACTTCCTTTGGTTTTGGTTTCGTTAATTTAGTGTTTTGAAGAAGAATTCCCTCTACAGCTTCCCTCTCTTCTGTTATTTCTGACGTCTCTCTGCTTGGTCTTAATACATAGGAGTCCTTTCTTTCTTCTTTTACTTCTTCCTTATTCTTTTCTTTGACTTCTTCCTTAACCTCTACTTTTAACTCTTCCTTTATCTCTTCTTTTACCTCTTCCTTTACCTCTTCCTTTATCTCTTCCTTTACCTCTTCCTTTACCTCATCTTCCTGAACATTTTTCAATTCTTCAACCTTTTCCTCTGTTTCTGAACTTTTTGTTGAATAAATATTAATAATCTCTTCCTCCAAAAATTCATCCCATAAATTACTACTATTCTCATCATCAGCTTCGTATTCTTCTATTTTTCCTACATCAGGGCCTATAAGAAGTTCATGAAGTGCACCAATTAATTGATCTTCGACCAAAGTTTGCGTTTCTGAAGAATCTTGAAACAGGCTGTGTGCCTTTTCCCTATATTTATGTCGAAGTTGTTTAAAATCTTCTGATAAAATGTCCATAGTGCTAATAATACTATATATATCTGAGATTGTTTCTCGTTTATCAAATTGACTTTTTCTCTGTTCCAATATATTAAGTATATGATGTTTGATGAATTCACCTTCGAATTCTTTATCATCGAAATTATCAGCTAATGTAGCTCTCCTCTGTAACGCTTTTGTAATTTTAGCTCGATCATCTTCTTTCATTTTCTTATGCAATGATAAGACATTGGTGCGAACAACTACTAAAGCATTCTCAGACTCTTCAGGCAAATTTGATTGTGCTTGAGCTTTTGCCTTTTCTTCAAATTCATGGAGGTTGGCCAGTGGATTATTAAATACTGGTCGCGAACTCACCTCACACAGATCGATCGGTTCCATTTGTGGCAATTCCATAGCCGATTTTCGTAATATTATATCAAAAATATGATCGAAAAGATCATTGCCAGCCTCATAACCAATTCTTTCCTCTTCGGTCATCCAACGTCTACCCGGCACGGCCTGACGAATTAGTTTACGTATTATTGCGCGTGCCTCGTACCAAGATTTTTTTTGCGGTGGATCTTCATTTTCACTATCCGTTGAGAAGAATAACAGATCGTTATCAATTAATCGATCGATTAAATCACTAGTCATCGTTGTGCTTATATCATAAGCTTCAAGTTGTTCCCACATTCCTTCAAAGATACAATCATCTATTATGTATTTAACAATTAATGATTTCTCATATTTGATTAGCTCTGCCTGCAGATCTGGTGCAATTAGGGAATTTAACATTTCACGTAACGGTGCATAGGTCAGTGGTGTCTGTATTTGCTTAAAACTTTCAACCCAACGATTAATATCGGCATCGATTATTTTTGCCAATTGAACAATTGTTTCGGTAGCATCACGCTCAGCGACATGTGCCATATCTGTAGTTAATATCGTATTGATATAATCATCACTCATATCACTATGTGTAAGATTCGATTGTTGGAACATATCTTCGTAGAGGAGACGCATCTCATTCTCTTTCTGACGCAGACCTGCTTCGGCTGCCTCACGACGCCAACGTTCTTTCTGTGCAAGTATTGAGAAGAAGTGTAGTTTACGCTGCTCTTTCAATCGATCGACTTCTTCAGAAAGGAATTGCATAATCCAACCAATTGTTTTACCCTCATACATATGTAGCATTTGTTCCAGATCTTCACTATGTTGTTCGTTCGCCATCTCTTTGGCAATATTTGGCATATTTTTATTTCTTTCTTCATCCTCCAAATGCTGCTGTATAGCTAGCAATTGTTCAGGCGATAATTCTTGTTTATCCATATCCAAAGAACCTGATCGTCGCACACGATCCATAAAGAAATCTCTAGGATCAACTTGTTCATAATTGAAAGACAGTTGTGAATCGACATTGGAAGGTGGCTTCGGTCGTCGTTTTAGGCATTTTGGTGGCGTCTTGTGCTTTGATGCCTGCGAGCGTAGTGATTTTAGCGATTCGTAAAGTTTCTGTAGATTTTTATCAGAGCAGAAGTTTTGTTCATATTCCTTAAAGTATTCCTTAGGTTTGGACCATTCTTTGAGTTTCGTAAATGGACAAACCAATTTATCCATATTCACACGTTTCTCCAATTCATCGATGCGCATATCGAAAGCTTTACGTCCATCACCAACGAAATTACGACGTGACGGATCCACACCATGTCGTATAAGTGGACTATAGAATTCGGAACATGGTGAACCCAATGCTTGCATGGGACTTTGCTTCTTCCAACGGCGCGACATACCCGAATTTTCAACTTGCAGACGACGTATCGCACGTTGATAGGACACCTCATTCTTGTGAAGACCATGTTGACGTCGCTGTTCAATTACTGTGCAGGCCATTTCAATGCGTGTCTTTGATGCCATATGCATTTCCATTTCACGTTTATCAAACATGCGTATAACAATTTCCAATCGCATCATTTGACATTCCTGTATATACTCTTCACGTTCCATCCATTTTTCCCATTCGAATGCCTCTAAAATTGGTCGATATTTGCTTTTTATTGCTATTTCACGTTCTTCATGTAGTTGACGTTGAAATGCAGTCTTTAGGGCTTTATTGAAAGCCCAACGTTTTCGTGCACGTTCCAATATCTCAACTTCAAATAGTCCGGGAGGTTTATCTCCTGGCAAAAGTGATGATAATTTGAAAAGTTCCAAATGTTCATCCTGTTCCTTATCCATAATATCTGGCAAATATGCTACAGTTTGTGCGGAAGATTCCCTGCAATGAAAAAAAATTAGAACATCAGAAAAGTTTCAATATTACCATAAACTAAATAAATATTTACCTATAGAGTGTTTGCGTTGCTTGATCCTTGAATGGACGTTTGTCCACATATTTTGGAAAAAAGTCACATTTGTTTGTATAATCCTTAATCGTTGGCACCGAATCACGCATCTTCACCTCGAATGTCACCACGTTTGTATCTTTTTCCGTAAGAAACTCAATGCCGGGTGCCTTAAATTGACATTCACTATCCGTGCGTGCCAACCAGCCAACTTTACGCTCCGCCGGATTATTGGCACCTAAAGTAAAAAATGTAATTCAACTTATATTTGATTTCATTTAATTTGATTTTACTTACCGCCCGCTGTGCGTTGTTGCATTGAAGGATTTGTTATTAAACATGATGTTAAACCAGTTTGCATTTCACTATCTTTGACCGTTACTTGTGATATTGTCTTATCAATACGTCGCAATTTGCTAAAGGTTACACGCTTCGCATGTTTTGGAGGTGACTCTATGGTTAGCTGATCCTTGGATTTGATTCTTTTTATTTCCTCATAACGTGGCGTTATAAGCGATGAGCTTGAACTATACTTGGATGTCGATGTAGTTTGACGCATACGTCTTTTCTTTTCAAATAGCACATCCATAATATCGGTTGCTTCTCCGCTAAATTTATATATTTCTTTTGATGGCATTTTGAATTAACTTTAATATTTTAACAAATGAAATGAATTAAAAAAAAAAATTAAAATTTTTCGCTATAATTAATTATTATCTCTTGTTCTATATACAAAAACCAGGCACTATAATAATTCGATATAATTTTGTTTTATAATTTGATTTAAGTGTTTTTCACTTCTGTCTTGTCCGATTTATAATTGATGCCTCAATTCAATTTTTAATTGCCTTTCTCGCCTACTTGTGCACAAGTATTACTTTATTTTTTATTTATTAATATTTTAATATTTATATTTTCAGGTCTGGTTGTAATGTCTTCGGCTGTTGAGGCTGTTTATAAGTCAGTGCTAATTGCTAAAATACCACAAATGTGGGCCAGCAAGTCCTATCCCAGTCTTAAGCCACTTGGCAGTTATGTAACGGACTTTCTACGACGTCTGGAATTCCTGCAGGTACAAAATAAATGTATTTCTCTTTACTTTAACATTTTGTTTACCCTTTCGTCCATGGCAACCATCAAAGTTGTCGAGGCAGCACAAATTTGTTTTGTTTATTTTGCCTATAATCGATGCATGGCCTGAAAAAGAGGTCTATGCTACTCTACTTAATGTTGACCCCCATTTATATTTTGTTTTTGTTTCTTTTAACAGCATTGGTATGATCATGGTGCACCATCAACATTCTGGTTATCGGGTTTCTTCTTCACACAAGCATTTTTAACTGGCGCTCAACAGAACTATGCTCGAAAATATGTAATATCCATAGATTTATTGGCCTTCGATTATGATGTTTTATCGCTGGAGGAAAATCAAAGACAAGGCTTGTCAGCGCCAGCGGATGGTGTCTATGTTTATGGAATCTTTTTGGAAGGCGCCTGCTGGGATCGTACACATAAATATTTAGCTGAATCACGACCACGCATGCTTTACGATACAATGCCATTGATATGGCTAAGACCACTGAAACGTTCAGATCTACCCGAGCGTCATAGTTATGTTTGTCCTATGTATAAGACAGCTGAACGTCGTGGTGTACTATCAACAACGGGTCATAGTACAAATTTTGTTGTTGCTTTGCTACTTAGCTGTAATCCAAATACACCAATTGCTCATTGGATTATACGTGGCACAGCGCTCTTGTGTCAGTTGAGTTTCTAAATTGCGTCACATCTAGTAATGCTTAATATCGAATATATAGTGTATATATATATATATATATATATATATGTATATTTTCCATATGCTTATGGCTTTTATTAAGTGTATAAAACATAAAATTGTCAGCTACTACGTTTAAACAGATTAAAAGTTTTAAGTTAAAAAAAAAAATAAAATACAAATTTTTTTTGGAATTTCTGGAGGAAATTGAGAAACTTGATCTGAGAGGTATCAGTATATATATTTTTGATATAATATTTCTGATGAAAATTAATTTACGTTAAAACAGATTAAAGTTTTTAATTTGAAAAACAAAAATAAAATAAAAATTATTTGGAATTCCTGAAGGAAATGGAGAAACTTGATCTTTGAGGTATCTGTAAATATTTTTGCTATAATATTGAAATCAAATTTAAAATTTTTTTTTAGAATTTAGATATAGATATATAGTATTTATATGTTAGATCTAATTGCACAAACAGATTAAAAGTTTTAAGTTAAAAAAAAAAAATAAAATAAAAATTATTTGGAATTCCTGAAGGAAATGGAGAAACTTGATATTTGAGGTACCTGCAAATATTTTTGCTATAATATTGAAATCAAGTTTTTTTTAAAGAATTTAGATATAGATATATAGTATCTATATGTTAGATCTAATTGCACATAAATTTAAATTTTAAGGGTTACACTGCGCTTTCTCTATGCTTAGATTAGCTGCCCCCAAAAAAAACCTCATCAATTTCAATTGTAAAAACACATCCCTGCACATCTGATCCTTAAAGTTATGTCTTTAGCTTTGTGCTTCCGTTGCTTTACCCAATTCAAGTCTTAAACAAATGAGCTCATTGCAATGGTTGGTGAAGAATCTGGGACGTTAATCATTTATTATCTGACATGACTGTGATTATTTAACTTTTAGCCTGTTTCTTCTACTGCCATATTTCATTTTAAGCTGCGAGTTTTCCTGTTTTTCAGCTTTACAGTTGTGTTCTTTTTTTTCTGTTTTTTTTTGGTTTTTTTTTTTTTTTTTTTTTTGTAGCCATTTTTAAATTGCTGCTGCTGCTGCTATGTGCCTCGAGCATTGTGAGTCTGTGTATCTCTGTGTGTGTGTGTATGTGTGCGACTAATTTTGTATAATAATTTATGAGAAAAGTTTTGCATTGAGCCAAAAAGTGTTTCGATAAGAAGAAGTGTTTGACGATTATGCGCAACACTTGAGTCATTAAATTTACCGTTACTCAACAAGGTTATTGTGGCAGCAGCAGCAACAGCAGCAGCAGCAGCAGCACAGTTGAAATTCAATATACAAAATTTCAACTAAAACCTAAGACACTGAAACTAAAAACTTTTCGTACAACTTTAATTAGTTCAATTATTGACCAATTATAAGTTTTGTTTGCGTTTTGTGGCCTAGTTGCCTGGGGGGTAGAAATTTAACTTACCTGAGCTGCTGCTGCTGCTGCTCTATTGTATGCTATGCTTATCATGCGCCTATTAATTATAACACTCTATCACTTGAAAATGTATGCAGTGCTCTGTCCCATTAATTACGAACTTTAAGCGGCAACATTATTTATCAGTCAAGACCATGATGGTTCAGTCTAAAATTCATCCCCTTACTTTTGCTATCATCTCTTCTCTTCTCTGCTCGTTGCGAGCATGCAACTTTTGCTATACTCATTGGTTGCTCAGTCAGCTGTAAGTGTTTGTGCTTCTACTTTATCTATGTATTTGTATATGTGTGTGTGTATTTATGTGTGTGTGTGTGCGCTTGTGCGTGACCCCATCAAAGATAATGTTGCTAATTAAGCAACAACATTTTCACAAACTGTTTAAAGCGATTAGAAGATGCTGTTGAAATCTGCTCAAGTCTCTTTCTCTCTCTGCTATGACTTCAAGATACTGTTTATGTGACGCCATCTTTGAACACTCAGTCGATGCCTTTAATTATATATATATACATATATATATATATATATATATATAAATTTATCTGCTTATGAATGCAAAGTGTTTTATAAGACAAAAAGAAGCTTCAATTTTTTTTTCTTGTATTTTTTTTTTTTTAAATTTTTTATTCAAGTCACAAATTTAATTTTTTTTCTTTAGGGTATTAATTCTCTTCGTCTACAGTTATAAATTGCAAATTATCAATTTTATACTGCTGTCTTATTATATTTTGATTTTTCCGGGTAGTTTTCTATTTTTCTTTTTACTTTGCATTTTGCAGCGCGCCATTTGCCATTTGCCATTGCCATTGCCTTTTCCTTTCCTTTTGTTTTGTTCTGTTTTTTTTTTGCTTTGTTTCTTTGCTTTATGCGAAATAATAATGCGTATTTATGAGCAAACAACGAAATTATATTTACTTGCGACGCTCTGCCAATATTTGCATGCAATTAATTTTGCCAGGCCCCAGCAGCAGTAGCAGCAGCAACAACAATAACGAATCAAACGAACCGTAACGTGGCATCCGCATCCGCAACCCAAAAACGTCTCGGCAATGAACAATTTTTGAACTTCCCTTTCGTTCCTTTTACACACTGCTGCTACTCTATGCTTGAGGGGGACTGGGCAGGGGGGGGGGGGACTAAAGTCTCAACTCTCACAATTTATTCTAAAAAGTATTGCTAACGAAGGAATCGAAGAGAAATCGTTTGGATGCTGCTGCTGCTGCTATTGCTGCTGCTGCTGCTACTGCTGCTGTTACTCTTGTTGATGTTGTTGTTGTTGTGGTTGTATCTACTGTTGCTGTTGTTGATGATGATGATGGCGCTGATAACGATGCGCCAACTTTTAGCAACAGCAAGTTTGCTTCTCTGCTCAGCTTTCAATGCTCTTTCTCTCTCTTTCTAGCTGTGTGACGTTAATGCCGGGCACAACATTTTCTTTAAAAACTTCGGTTTGCTTTTGAGTTTTTTTTTTTTTTATTTTTTTAATTAAATTTTCAAGCATAAGACAAATAAAATGTGTAAAGTTGGCAAAAAAACAGTTGAATCTAGGCTGCAGCATGATGTTATCTACTAGCCCTTCATTCTTCCCCATGCTTCTATTACTAGAACAATCTTCCAATCTTTCAGTGTCTCATACTCTTTAAGCAGAGTTTTTTTTTTTAGTAGCATATCCTATGAAAATGAAGACATTTAAGTACGAAACATTCAACTCGTTTAGGATTTTAATGGCCTGCCCAAGAGGCAGATCTCTGGAACGGATTGCATGATTTTATGTTATCAAAAATATTTTCAGGCACTTAAATTAATTTATCGCTCTCTGATGCTGTTACACAGACAAAGAGCGAGAGAGAGAGAGAGAGACTGTCGCTCAGCCGTAAAGCCGACATCAATGGGAGGGTTACACCCAAAATAAATTAATGTTCTTCTAAGCAACAACAACAACAATACAAAAAATACAAGAAAAAAGAAAAAATGCAGAAAAAATTGTAAATCAATATTTATTGTAATGTGCGCTGAGAGTATTTCGATTGTTTCATCAGGTATGGAATTTATATATAAAAGGGTTTTTTTTTTTTATTTTACTCTTTGCTCTGCTTTGTACATGCACAGACAGGCACAGAGGGTGCCCATAGCTACAACAAAAAAAAAAAAAAAAACGTATTTTAGTTTTATGTAAATTGAAATTGTTTGCTTAAAAGTTTAATGCCAGGCAATGGCGACTAGTTAATACACTATAAATAAATAGTTCGAATTTTTTTCTTTGTAGCATAGTGTAAATTTTGATTGCTCTATAATTTTTGCATTTCTTTTTTTTTTTGAGTGTATTTAATATTCGTCTAGTGGTTTATATTTTTTATTTGCCTGATTTTATTATTGAAGTGAAGCATTCGGCTTTGTATTGCCTTATTCTGCTCCATCGCTTTCTCTGCTTCTTTTTCTCTGCTTCTTCTTCTTCTTCTCCTTCTCCTTCTCTTTTCTATATATATTTTGTGGGCTATGCTTATGTTGTTAAATTTATGACATGAAATGTTTTGGCATTACTTTTGGCCATTTTATCAGCGACAGCGACCACGTTTCAAGCTAAAGGTGGTCGCTACTCGCGTTTTGCGCTTGTTAGGCGTGGCATATATATATATATTCCAGCCAATGGCCAAATGCTATTTCAAGTTATGATGCGAACATAAAAACAAAATATGTTTATACTATATATATAGACAAAATATTATGCATATATATATATAGGGATAAAATATATTTCTAGCTACTTTTTGTTATGTTTTTCTATGACAATTTGTAGATTTATGTGCTAAAATTTACATTTTTTTTTTATGTATTATATTTTGTTGTTGTTGTTTGTTATTGTTGTTGTTTATGCATAGTTGGGAAGCGTTTGCCTAGACAGGGGATTTGCCTTTGAGATTTGTTAACGCATATGGCATGTGCATACTTCCGACTGTAGATACACCCACATACAGTGATACACACATATAGATATACACACACGTACAGTGTCTGCCATTTATCAACTGTTGGGCAAACATAAAATTGCACTTATGCAGCCCAACGAAGCAACCAAACTCTAACCAACCATTCCTAGGCATTCAAGCATTCAAGCATCTAACCAAAACCTCAAACCCAAAGCAACCAACTATCCAAGCATAACCAAAAAAAAAAAAAAGAAAAAAAAAAGCCAGTCGACTGCATATGGGCCATAACAATACTCTACATCTCTATCTCTTTCTCTCACTCACTCACTCTGTGTGTAGATGTGTTTTTGCTCTGCGCCCGGATAGCCGCCTCAACCGCATAAATTGCTTTAGCACCAAAGGGATTTGTGTCAAAATCAGACCAAAAAAGCCAAAGAAAAGACAAGATGCGTCCGGCTGAACACTGAAATACTTGTAGAAAATCTATGTACATATCTATATATGTATGTATATACTTTTGACAGTAAGTGCAAGTGATGATGTGCAAGAGATACCCTAACATTGCATGTAACTTTTGAAAATATGACTTGCGCCTAAAATGCTGCTACAATTTTATAAAAACTTTTAATAATAATAATAATAATTTAGCAGATAATCTTTTATATAGTTATAGCTACTCTATAACTGTAGTTTTTATACCCTAGTACTAGTACAATGTATTGCTAAAAGCTAGAGAAGAATGGTAAAAGTTTTGCCTTAATTTTAAGCATTTGCTCTTACAGTTAGAGCCAAAAGTTTTTCTACTTCAATAAGCTGCCGGCAAAAGCAACTCACGCATATGAAGTGCAGATACAAATGTGACAGTGCTATATATATATATAGTATATGTGTGTGTGTGTGTTTGTGTGTGGCAAGCATATTACTTGTATGCTGTAGCAAGCAAATCAGCTTACAACTTAAATTGAGGCACTTTCGTTTAGCTTCACTTTGCATGTTCGTGCTTTTTGCGCAATTCCTTAAGAGCCCAACGGCAACAGCAACAGCAACAGCAGCAACAGCAGATTCTAAACACAATTGTAGAGTGCGAGGGAGTAGTAGTAGTAGTAGTAGTAGAAGAAGCAGCATAAAATGAAGATGAGTCTAAAGGAAGTGATGCTGTTGGAAGAAGGTAGAAAAAAAGAAAGGAAGAAACCGCCGCTGGCACAATTTAGTTCCTGCGGGATGTGTTGAAGTTTTCTTTTTCTGTTGTTGCATGCAACTTTTCACTTGCTCTATTTACCATTCTATATATACATACTTACACATGTGTATATGTGTGTGTGTCTGCGACAGTGTCTGTGTGTTTGTTATGTGGCGCGTGTGTGCGTGAGCATTAGAAATAAATCAAGGGATTTTTGGGATTTCGGTTTTTGCTCAGCTTAGTTTCTCTTTTCTTTCATTTCTTTTATTTATTTTCTGTATTTTTTTTTTTTTTCTTTTTTTTTTGTATTCTCGTCTTTCTTCATATGTGTAACGTAGGCGGACGTAGACATTGTGGGCGTCACGGAGTGAGGAGCAGCAGCAGCAGTGGGGGCAGCGGCATTAGTTTGGAAAATTGTTTAGGTCCACCGCAGAGCAGGCCGAGAACAACAAGTTGTTGTTTGCTTCAACTCACACACAAATACACACACGTTCTCTATCTCTTTCACACTTATACACTTTCGTTCAGTTGCTCGTCAACGAAAACTCAAATAAAAGTTGAAAACTTTACGACATGCAATTATGAACATTTTTGTACTTTCTGCTACTACCTTTTTTTTTTGTATTGTAGTTGGGCTTAAAGTAAACAGACAAAGAGAGAGAGAGAGAGAGAGAGAGAGAAAGAGAAGTGAAATGTAGCAAAAATCATGGAATATTTGTATTGAAAATTAAGGCGAATTTAGTTAAATTGAATTTGTTAAGCTTGATTTGTTGAGCACTTAGTACTAATTAAAGCTACTAACTTTTGCCATGACGCTAATCAGGCGTAAATCCAAACCAATTTCTCTACATTATTGATAACACTATCTCAATGTTCTCATTATTGTTGTTGACGTTCTGCTTCTCTCTCTCTCTCTCTCTTTGTTGTTGTTCTGTTGGCATTGTCAGTGAATTGTTGCTGTCTCTAATTACGCGTACAGCACACAGAGCACAGAGAGAAAGCAATGTAGAAATGTTCGACATGCCTTTGATGTGTGCTGTGACAAAGCAGCTTTTGCTTGAATTTTGGTATGAATTTTGCTAATGTTACTCGCTCTATCTTTCACTAACTAGCACTATGTCTGTCTCACTCTCTCTCTCTCTCTCTCTTTGTTGGTAAATGCGGTTAATTAAATGTAATGACATATTAGCATAATAATATCAAACATTTGTGGTATGTGTTTGTCTCTATCTCTCTCTCTCTCTCTCTCTCTGTGTGCTCTCTGGCTAGGAAAATTTCAACATTAAATGCAATATACATACATATATCAGCTGCAAATTAAGAAGAAAATTACTTTTTCATGCAATTTATAATCAACTGTCGCATAACATTTAACACAGAAATGAATATAAACATATAATAATGTTAACTGCACAGTGCTTACAATATATAGATACCCTGTAAAACATGCCTATATATATACTATATGTAAACACTTTGCATACCCAACAAATATTTAAGCATATGACAAATATAATGTGAATAAAAATGTAAATAAAAATGAAAATAAAAATGAAAATAAAAAAAAAAAAATATATATATATCAAAATGATTTTCAGGCTGACTTAGTGCCCCGAAGCGTGAAATTAGCAAAAGCGAAAAATATGTGAATAACAAATTATGTGAGTGGAACGTGCATTGCGACGCATGACGCAGAACGTAGAACGCAGAACGAGATGCGAGACGCATGACACGACTCGCGATACAAATTGACAACTAATTTTGAATGATAGTCTGATTATTGATATGCTGGCTGGCTGGCATGTAAATCAATTAGTTGATAATTAAATCTCGCATAAGAACAAACGCATAAACATGAAAAGCAAAACGCATGTAAACAAAACAAAATTGTTAATATAAAATTCATGTTGAACATACGCGGCGTATGCGTAATATTTATACGCATATATTTATAAATAAATAAATGAATGTGAAGAACACGTGTTTGTTGGACAGATAATGAAATAAAGACAGAGAGAGATGTAGAGAGAGACAGAGAGAGAGAGATGTAGAGAGAGAGAGAGACAGAGAGAATGAGTGATAGCGGAAATGGGAAATGTAACATTGAAGCAGACAGTAAAATTAATTGCGAAAACAATTTCAACTTTAATGTAAAGCTTACGAAAATATAAATTTTATTTTAATGTTTTTATTAAGCTTGACTTATTGCAGCTCTTGAGCGCTTGAGACTCTTCTCCTCTTCCCCTGAAGGCACTTCTTTAAAGTTCTTTAAAATTACCTGAAAAGCTCACAAAAGCTTAAAAGATGTTGACAAAGTAGTTTAAAGTTCTTGAAAGCACTTGAAAGCTTTACTTAAAAAGCTTTAAAACAACACTTAAAGAGCTTTAAAGCGCTCCATAAAGCTAATGCTAAATTAAACCAATTTTAAGGCGCTTTAAAGCTCTTCAAAGCTCAATTGAAAGCTCTTTAAAGCTCTGCCAAAAGCTTTTAGAGCTGTAAATAATATATTGAAATATCAAGAATATGTTTTAATCTTAATTAAAGCTTCTACAAGCGCTACATGCAACATAAATGTTGACAATTTAATAGTAACAACTGCATTTTGTAGACACATGCAACAAACTAACACTGACACTTTAATATTCAAATATAATTTTGTTACGTTTGCATTTGTGTGTTGCATCAGGTGTCAGGTGTTTGCCAATTAGTGCAATAAAATATTTTGTTGATCAAATTACAAGAAGCAAAATGTTCAAGCAAATTAAATTCAAATTGAAATGCAAAAAACACAGTAACAGTGGCACAGAGATATAGAGCTACACAATACACAAACAAAATACAAAATTAAAATCAAAAATTCAGAAATGTGAAATCAAGGCAAGAGAAAATCAGAAATTAGTAGTCAAAAAAAAAGGCCGAAAAATAGAAATCAAAATTCGAAGCAAGAATTTGAATGAAAAATTGTGCAATTGTTTGGCTTGTCATTGAACGAGATATCTAAAAATCAAATCAAATGCGAAACGAAAAGCAAAAGCAAAAAGCAAACGCAACGAAACGAACAAAATGAACGAACGGATGATGTGAACGTTTGACATTTAATTAAATAAGAGTCAGGATAAAAGGACACCAGAACAACAACAACAACAACAAAAGCAACATGACCAATAACTTTCTACCTATGGTTACAGTTTTTGCTTGTTATTTGTTTGTTGTTGTTGCTGCTGTTGCTGTTGTTGCTGCTGTTTCTGCTTGATTTTCGTGAACTTTTTTCATTTATTTGCGATGTGCTGGTCACAGCTGGGTGAACGCGCACTTCCTTTTACTTACGTTTCTTTTTTGTTATTTGCCATTTGCCATCTCGCCATCTCGCACTTTGCGACAGCTCATAAAATGTGAGCGACACGCATTAAAACTCTCTCTCTCTCTTTCTCTCTGTGTATGTGTGTATTCCTATTCATGTCTGTGTGTGTGTGTGTGCTGTCTTTGACACTGAAGAATGGCCTGTGGGCGCCCCTTATACACAGTGTTGAATCGTTGACTGTGACTTGCTCTGCGACGCAATATTATGATGAGTCGAGCCAAAAGCAATATGAAAATGAGGCAAATGCCAAGCATCAGCAGCAGCAGCAGCAAGATGCCGCCAGGCAACAGTTCTGTATGTTTCGCTACTTAGCGCAAATAAAAATATGTATATACATATATATATATTTACTAATAAGCAAAGAGCGTAGAGCATAAAGACAACAGCAGCAGCAGCAGGAATAAAAAGATAGATAGAGTGAGAGATAGAGAGAGAGAGAGAGAGAGAGAGAGAGAGATGTTTTGCCTTAAGGCTTCTGTCTAATAAAAGCGGATTGGGATGCACTAAATAGCTTTGGCATTTACTTAATTGACATCTGTGCGCACACTGGCATCATTAAATATTTGCCAACTAATCAGCGATAGAGAAGTAACATGAAGTAACTAAAACAAACAACAAAGGCTTAAACTTCATTTGCACGACTATAAGATACTCTTTAAGCAGCGCAGCAATAGATAAGTATACAGTGCTGTCTGTTAATTTACGTATGTATCTATGCTTTACGTAGTCTTAAACCTTAACGCTGACTATGAGATACTCTGTAAGCAGCGCGGCGATAGAAAGTTTTCCTTTATTTCTGGCTAGTATCAAGCGCAGTGAATATACAGTGCTGTCTGTTAATTTACGTATGTGTCTATGCTTTATGGAGTCTTAAATCTTAAAGCTTTTCCAATAATTGCCGAGTAACAAAATATGCTGACTATGAGATACTCTGTAAACAGCGTGGCAATAGATAAGTTTTCCTTCATTTCTGGCGAGTATCAAGTGCAGTGTGTATACAGTGCTGTCTGTTAATTTACGTATGTGTCTATGCTTTACGTAGTCTTAGATGTATGCTACAGCTTTTCCAATAATTGCTGAGTAACAGAATATGCTGACTATGATATACTCTGTAAGCAAGTTTTTCTTCAGTATCAAGTGCTGTGTGTATACAGTGCTGTCTGTTAGTTTACGTATGTGTCTATGCTTTACGTAGTCTTAAACCTCAAAGCTTTTCCAATAATTGCCGAGTAACAAAATATGCTGATTTAATTTTAATTTAATTTTAGCAGCAAACACTGCTGTCTGTCAGTTTACGTATATGTATCTATAATTTATATAAGCTTAAGTCTATGCTATACTCTTGCCAATAATTTTGCTGAGTAACAAAATATGCTGACAGGTGGCTAAAGAAATACTTGTATTTCATGCCGCCAAGTCGAGCAACTAAGTGAAGCAAATACTTTGACATAGATCTGACGTGTGCAAATTCAATTTCAAATTTCAATATCTTCAAGGGTTTTTTTTATCTTATTTTGTTTTTTCTGCTATGCCAGCCACAAAGCTGACTTCTGATGTTCTTGCTAAAATAAATACTGTTATACTTACTTGCGTATTATATACGAAATAATTCCAATGAAATTTGAAATTCACAATAAATCGGATGAGCTCTTGTTGCGTTTGACTTTTCATTGCATATATTACATACAAGTACAGATATATACTTGAAACAATGTTATAAAATTGTTATACAGAATTTAAGACAGATTTCCATGGAGCACAGCAGCAGCAGTAACTCAAAAAAAATTGTTTGCTTGATGTCCTATGAATATTTATATTGCGCTTCATCAACCAACTGAAAAATCATAAAAATTCTGCAATAATTCACAAATGACTGAATAAAAATTCGTATTTATATTTATAAATTGAACGTATTTACTTTGTGCGTATTTTGACATACCGCTACACCTGTGACTCTTTGTCGTTTTTTATGCTTTATTCTATATTAATTAAGCTGCAAAAACGAGAGAACGAGAGAAAACGAGCTTTAGGCAATTTTTTATATTTACTTTATTTTATTTGTATTTTTTTTTTATGCGTTTATTGACATTTTTTTTTTTAATTTTTTTTAATGTTTTATTTTCATTTTGGTTTTCCTGTGCCTAGCATTTTGTGCACAATTTAATTGCGTAAGCGTTTATTGCTCTCCAGTGTAAATGTTTTTAATGTGCGTATGTATTATTATTATCCTTTATTTTTCTTCTTTTACTCATTCTCTTTCACGGCTTGTCTTTCTTTTGTTTTTGTTGTTTTATTGCATTCTTCTTTTCCCTGGTTTTTTTTTTAATTTTTATTATTTTATTATTGCATTCAACATTTTCATTTTTAATTGGTTTTATTTTTTTTTGTTTCTGGTTTTTTTTGTTGCATAACGACGATGAGGCGGTTGCTAGGCAGCTATGCTTTTAATGCTATGTGGTTGCAGTTCTTTTTTTTTTTTTTTTAATGCGCACTGTAATGTTGCCATCAACTTATATGTGAATTTGGTTTAAAATGAGGTGTTGCTTCATTAAATATGCAAATTATTGCCATTTGCTTTAATTAAATATTCATATAATATACATAATATGTATCTGCAATGCTTGTTCATTTTTTAGCTAAATAAATAATAATAATAAAAAAAAAATACAAAAATCTAAAAATTCTTAAATTTAATTCTTAGAAATTTTCCCTTTTTTTTTTTAGTATTATAGCATAACTGTTAGTCGTGCAATTAATTTTTTATTATTTATATTTTAATAACTTTCGCTCAAGTGAGCATGAAATATTATATTTATTTATTTATTTTATTTTTTTTTTTTAATAATTTTTATTTCTGCAGCAAAAAAAAAATGTAAATAAAAGCTTATTAAATTTCATATATTGTTTTTATTTTCACATTATTTTTATATACAAAAAAAATTTCAGTTAATTTGTACATAAACAATTATCATAGCCTCTGCATCTGCAACTGTCTGTGTGTGTGTGTGTGTGTTTTTGCAACTGTCGATTAATAAGTCAATAGTTTATACATATATGTATGTATAGCAATCGATAAAATTGCGTTGCATCATTGAAATGTTGATGAGTTTTATTTCTGTTTTTTTTTTTTTACAGTTTTTGACACATTTGCGAAAATATCTCAAAATATAAAAAATAAAGAGAATTTATTCTGATTTTAGTTTGTAAACTAACGAGCTCGCTTTTGTATTTTTAAGCGCTATATATTTATAGAAATATACACAGTGATATATATATATATAGAAAAATAGCAAATGAAAAATATTATTTACAGAGATTTCACTATTTCTTTATTTTATAATATTTTTTCCATTTATATTTAAAAATAAAATGTTGCAGCATAAAAGCAAAAAAAAAAAAAAAATTGTTGACATATTTCTTAAATTATTTGCTATATATGTATGCATGTGTGTGTGTGTGTGTGAGTGCTTTTCTAATATGCAAATTTGACAAGAATTTTTGCATAAATTATTGTTGAATACATATTTACGGGCCGGGCAACGTTTTTCATATGAATTTTCAAATATTTTCTACGCAAAAAGTAAATAAAAATAACAATTTTTGCTTGTCCATTTTTGGCAAAAAGTTTCAATAGCGTGTTAATCAAATACAATACAATACACAAAAGCAACATAGAGACAGAGATAGAGAGTGAATGAAAGAGATAGAAATACATAGAGCTGTATATAAACATAAAAGATATTGGCTTAAAGGCTTCGGGGCTGCCATTGGTTGTGTAGCCATGTGAAGCCAATTTATTTGCATTCCGTTTCTCGTTGCTACGGCAACAATTTTTATGAAGCGCGAAGCATTAAAAATCATATAAAATTTCCCTTTGACAAAGCACAAAGGGCTGCTATGCTCTGCTCTCTGTCTCTCTGTCTTTCTCTATCTCTCTATCGCTGTCTCTGTCTATATGTATTTACATGGCATGGCATGGCATGGCATGACCAAGTCTGATCCCGATCCATAGAGTCCGCACTATTAAAGCTCCCGGCAATGTGTGTCTGTCAGCTTGCAGACTCATGCCACCGATTGTCATCGTCCAATGTCTCGCTCCCTTTGCCTTTTTTTTTTTTTTTTGATGCAATGGCAGGCTTGAGACCATCCAAGCATCGTCAAATGCAGCACATGCCGTGCAGACAGAGACATAGAGACAGAGGAATAGACTTTACGACAGTGGTACAGACATAGAGAGTAATCAACCATCACCCTTCGGTATTGCCTTCAACCTTCTGCCTTCTGATTGCTGCTTGCTGCTTGCTGCCTGCTGCCTGCTGCCCACGACGACCCTTGAACCTTCAACCCTATGTGAGGGACAGCACAACAAAACAGGATCAAGCCATGCGGACCACCGTTACACCCACCACCCATTTATATTTTTGAGTTTACGCTGATTATAAAATGCAAAACTAGCTCGCCGAAAACTTGCTTTTATGTTTACATTAAATTTATTTTTCATCCTTTCTCGAATAATATTTTTCATGCATAGAGATAAAATAATAAAAGGATTTTCGGTCGCACATGCCACATGCATAAGCTTTGCTCTTTTTCTGCTCCCTTTTAAAGGCAACATCATTATTGCTGCTGCTGCTGTTGCTGCTGCTACTTCTAATATGTTGTTGTTGTCGTTGTACTTTTAGAAGCTGTATTTCATGTGTACAACTTGATGCTGCTGCAAATAATATGTTGCTGCTATGTAATTTGCCTTTTGATGCACAGATTTTTTTTATAACGCCACGCGTAATGCACAGTGTGACAAAAATTACAATTTTAAAGCCAAAAAAACAAAGTAAGTTGAATTATGCAATGAAAAAAAAAAATATTTAAAATTTTTACTTAAATAATATAAAATAAATAAATAAAAAATTATGCAAAATATTAATAATATTATTATAAATTTTTGCATTTTTATATATAATAATTTTTAATAAAAAAAATTAAATTTATAATTTTTAATATATATTTTTTTTAATTTTAAAATCGAAATTAATCTTAAATTATCTGCAGCTTTTTTAAATTCATCAAAAAAAAAATAAAATTAAAATTAAAGTTAAATTATGCAATGAAAAAAAATATTACAATTTTTTTTTTTAAATAATGTAAAATATTAAAATATAAAATAAATAAATAGAATAAAAAATATTAAAAAATATTTCAAATTTAATTATAATTTCTGTATTTTTATATATAATATTTTAAAATTATTTTTAATAAAAAAATAAAATTTATAATTTTTAATATATATTTTTTTTAATTTAAAAAATTTTTTTTTAATCTTAAATTATCTGCACTTTTTTTAAATTCGTAAAAAAAATAATTTAAAGTTAAATTATGCACTGAAAAAAAATATTTAAAATTTTTGTTGAATAATATAAAATATAAAATAACTAAAATAAATAAATAAAAAATTATGCAAAATATTAAAAATATAATTATAATTTTTTGCATTTTTATATATAATATTTTAAAATAATTTTTAATAAAAAAGTAAAATTTATAATTCTTAATAAATTTTTGTTTTATTTGAAAATTAAATTTTAATCTTAAAATATCTGCAATTTTTTAAATTTTAAAGAAAAATAATTTTAAATATTTTTTTTTTGTACATAATTTTGTCATAGTTTTGTGACACTGTACTTTGAAATCCATACTTGAAGAACTAATTAAATTCAGTTCATAGTTTGGTCATGCTTCGCTTCGCTTGGCGTTTCAAATTTCTTCTGCTTGCGCTATTCAATATATAATTATGGTTAGTTGATATTTCTGGGCGTAGTTTCTGCAACTTTCATCTGCAGTTGCACACAAACACACACACATACACACACATACATACATACATACAAATGCACATTTGCTAACGAAACTAACTGAAAGCAGCAGCGAACCACCAAGTGAAGAGCAGCAGTAGTAGCAGCTCTATAAAGTGGCCGAACAAACTGCCGCTATGTCATGGCTCTTGCAAAAAAAAAAAAAAAAGAAAAAGGTTTTTCAAGCACATTTTATATATATATATAGTATATATATACACATACACATACATACATATGTATATTGTGATATGCTGCTTGAGGTCGTGGCCCTGGACCCAGTCGCTTTACTGTTGGCACGCCCCTGCCGCCTTCACTGTCGTAATCAGGTTGCTGCACGACGTCGACGTTTACTTTTTGACTGCCAGAGGCAATTGCTTTATTAAGAGTTTCTGCTCTACTTGATACGAGTACAGGCTTCCCAGTACCGTACCTCCACACCCCCCAACTCTTAACTTCCACAACCTTCTACTGCTCTATGCTCAGCACCCTTAGCATACAGTAAAAACCAAGCAGTCCCCGCAATACATTTGCACCCTGCAAATGGCCACGTGCATATATGTATATGTAATATGTGTGTATGTGTGTATATTTCTCTCTCTTTTCGCTCTCTCTCTCACACACACAGTGTTTGTTTATCTGTGTGTGAGTGCAATGCTAAAGCTTAATCTTACTTAGTTAACTTTAAATTAAATCTTGATATTCACATATCGTTGGCTCAGTCCCCCATTTGCCTGACCTCACACACTTTCCACATTTAAGCACTCTAATGGGCGTGGCAGGCGGTTGGGAAGGGGCGAGCGGGGGTTAAGGCTATGTTTGCCACAACATGGCGTTGTTTTAATGTGCAGGCGCAGTCTGTTAGTGTCTGTTCGAGTGTGTTTGCTGTATGTATGTATATGTGTGTGTCTCTTTTTCTCTCTGTGTATATGTGTATGTGTGTGTAATGCCAATTTTAATGCGCTGCCAGTCCACCCTTCTATACAAACACACACATACACAGTGATAAAGTTGTATGAGTATGAGAAGGGAAATCATCTCATGTTTTTGCCATCAAGCAGACGCTTTCGCATTTTTTTTTTTATTTTCATTTCTCACAATACATGTGGGCATTATTAGTACAAACGCAAGTGTGTCTGTGTGTGTGTGTGTCTGTGTTGCCATAGAAATTTTATTTTAATATTTTTTTAATGAGCATGCTGAAAATTTAATACATTTTTTTTCTTTTTTTTTTTTGGGCATCGTTTTCTGCAATTTCACATCGTCTGCCACACTTGCATTTCTCTCTCTCTCTCTCTCTCTGTTGCCTTTTTATATATCTTTTATTTTATTTGTTCTACTCTGTAATATTTATACATGGGGTATATTAACTAGCAAGCAAAAATTGACCTTGAATTGTTTTATATTTATACAATTACAGGGTATATCTGCATTGAGCATAGAGTATTACAATGTTGTGTGCGTTCAAATGTAACTTTTCTTTACATTGTTTTTTTTTCTTTTCTCTTCTTTTTTTTTTTTTGATACACGGTATTTAATTTTTATTTTGTACATTTTTATTGCATACTCACGAACAGTTCGTGTGTCCTTCCGCACGTCCGTCCGTGCGTCTGTCTGTCTGTACACACGTCCTTTTCGGTCCGCTCGTCCTTTTCAATGTTGAGGTTTTTGCGGGTTTTCGGTTAATGTAAAGTTTTTGGCCAGCAATTTGCACATGTGCCATGATGATGTTGATGATGATGATGATGATGCCGTTGGCATCTCAGCTATTTAAAGAGGGAATTTTGTATATGCATTGGATATAGAATACTTTCATTGTATTGATGCTGCTGCTGCTACTGCTGTTCATCTGCTATCTCTTTCTCTTTTCGTTTGCAATTTAAAAAGTAACCAAACAATGTGCAGAAATATGTTTTGGGGCATGAAACAATTTTCAGTATAAGGTTACAGCATCAAAATTATTTGAAAATTTTGTAGAAAATTAATTTCTTGAAAATGCAAAAAAAAAGACAAATAGTAGCGGTAGTTGAAATGTTATCAACACTTAGTTTATTCATTAATAATATTATAAATTAAGTTGAACTTTAAAAAACAAAAAAAAATTGCATATCATATAAGAAATCTAGTTAGTAAATTGCAGAGCGAGTGTGCTTGAAATTTAGCAACTTTTGACGTGGCAAAAACCACATTAACTTTCCGCCAAGCAAAGTCGAAATGTTTTTGCTGCTAACTTTGCCAACTTTCTATGGCAACTTTTTAATTACTTATAGTATATAGATATATATAGATGTGTGTGTTTGTGTGTTTTCAGTAACAAAAATCTTGAGGTTTGTACTTGACTAAATTTAAGTTATTATTCATAGAAATTGGCAATGATTTAAATAGAACGCATTGCAACTGTTTGTTCAAATTGAATTGAACAACTTGTTCAATTATTTAACGTAAATCAATCTCTAAATATCTATCTCTCTCACTCTCTCTCTCTCTCTCTGTCACTCTCTCACAGTCTCTAGTCTTTTGTAATATGGCTTAGAGCTATGAAAATCACAGATGTCTAAAGAAAGCCAACGCAACTGACAGCCAACGATATGTTGTTAGCATCAGCAGCAACATCAGCAGCAGTAGCAGCGTCAGCAGTAGCAGCTACTTAATGCGTACAACTAACACATGCATTAGATTAAGACCATTTAATTGACACAGTGATAAGAATAAGCATGAAACGAAACGAACATATCGAAACTGACACAAACACAGACACACTCACACACACACACACACACACATGTACAAGTTGGCACCTAAATACAAAGAAGTTCAAATCTTTTGCTGATATTGTAATATTTCTTAGCATTGTATTGTTTATCTCTTTCTGCGCCTTTTGTTGGCCCCATCTAACTATCTCGCTCTAACGCTGCTCAAGCAATTCTTTCAATGGCAACAGCAAAAAAAAAATTTGATAGCAACAATTCCAAACGCTCATTTGTTGGGGCATTCACTGGCTTTCACTTTGATGCTGCTTCAAGCTGAAAGCAAAGCACAAGCAAAATTTTGATATACAAGCAAGCCGAATAAATGTTACACTTGCACATAAACACAAATTAAATAGACAGCAGCAGCAGCTTATGCTACGCCTACAACTATATGTTACATATAGCATTAAAAATTGTAAATACTCTCAGTAAGTGTATAGAAAAACATAGTATAAAATGTAATGCAATGGCAATGGCAATGGCAATGGGAATCGGAATCGAAATTGTACACAGAATGAGCTGGGGGACTGCGAGTGACTGGACTATGCTGCAGGGAATACAAGGAAACGAAGAGCAATACGAAAAAAAAATACAAAAAAAAAAACAGAAAGCAAAAAAAAAAAGAAAAGAAATGAAAGAAAAGAAAAGAAGGTGGAATGCGGTGCACAGCTGGTAGAGATAGATAGAGATTGGAAGTCCTTGTCGAGTGGGTGTGTAATTTCTTGTAAAGTGCTCAATGAATCGAAATTAATTAGTAAAGGAAGCAAAAGCAAAGAACTCTGAGAAAGAAAACTGAAGCAAAAGCAGAAATAGCAGCTTCAACAATTTGTAACCTGAAGGAAACAATGTTGAAAAGCAACGAGCAATAACGAAGGAAAAACCAAAAAAAAAAAAACAGAAAAAAATATAGCAAGAAACCAGAGAAATATATATATATATATATATATATATATATATATGTATATAATGAAGATTTCCTTTTTCTTCCCTTTGCAAAGCATTTTTTTTTTTTTTAAGGTTCTCTTCAATTTTTTTTCCCTCACTCTGTTTTCGTTTGTGTTCCTATTCCCTGTACTCATAAAATGGATAAAAATAGGTAAGTCGTAAAAATTTGTTGAAGCTAGAAAATTTACTAGGTATACCTATGGTAGAGAATATATATTTTATTTATATAAAAATTAATTTTATATAATAATAAAAAAATAAATATTATTTTCGTTTTTATTAAAAATTTTTTTAAATTATTTTTGTTACGTATTTTATGTAAAAATATTTTTGGCGAATTTTTTTTTTTTACATTTTCAATATTTATTTTTAATTTTTTTTTATAATATTTCCAATTATAATAAAAAATATTTATAAAATTTTTTTTTACGTATTTTATGTAAAAATATTTTTGGCGAATATTTTTTTTTAAATTTTAATATTTATTTTTTAATTTTTTTTTTTATAATATTTCCAATTATTTTTTTGTATTAATTTAATTTTTTTTCTCTAATTTTTTTTTTGCTTATTGCTAGCTTTTCTAGGGTAACAATTAGTCTTTCATACTCAACAGACGCACATTATTTAAAAAAAAAAAAAATGTTTTTTTTCTCGCCTTTTTGCCAAGTTGGCTTCTTTCGTTTTGACTAGTCGGGGGAACATTTTACACATTGCCCGCGCTTTGAAGTGTAGAAATTTAATTAAATTCAGCTGGCACAGGAGAAAAAAAAATCCGTATATATAAAAGATGCTGAAGAAGAAGAAGAAGAAGCAAAAGTAGAATGTATATTTCACAAGAAATAAACTAGGCGACAACACAATTTGCGAAGGATAATAGCAAGAAGCAGAAGCTGGAGCAGGAGTTGGAACAGCAGCAACAGCAGCACCGAGTAGGGCTAAAAAATGATGCAAGTAGTCGAGGGTAAGGTTAGTATGGTAGGAAAAGGGGAAGCGTGTGCTGGAAATTCGCACTTAATTAGAAATGCGATTACGGGGTCTTATAGCCTGTGCGGCTTTTCACCCACAACATCCTCTTCTTCTGCTTTTTCTTCTGCTTTAAGTAGTTCGCACGAAAAAATTTCCTAGGTCACAGCAAATTTTTTTTTTTACGATAAAAAGTAGAGAAAAAAAAAAAAATAAAATAAAAGTTGCCACACATAAATTTCCAATTAAATGGGACAAAGTTTACGCACGTGCAACAATTTAAGCGCACCTTAACCTCCTCAAATTTTCCCCTTTTTTTTGTCAATGAGTTTGAGTGAGTATCTTAAGCTTGAGTTTATATCATTAGTTGAAAAACTTTATTTTATTTTATGCATAGGCCAAAAAAAATTTCCAATATGATTTTATGAAGTTTATTGGCTTTTAGCTTTTTCTAGATGTTTTTTTTTTTCTATGTTTACTGTGCATAAAATTCTATAGAATTTTTTTTTTTTTTTTTTAATCAATTTTATGAAATTTCAATTTAAGCATTTTTACATATTTTTTATTTTACAGTCTTATGAGCATAGCTAAAAATTGTTTTTACCAACAGCAATTATTGTCAATTGCCTTGCACACACAACATTTCTGCTTGGTTTCATTCGGCACTCCGCACTTGAGGCTTTTGGGTTCCGTAGATTGTTATTATTTTTTCCAAGTTTTTGTGGTATTTATTATATCTGTCCCCCAGTTCGCCTACGTCTTGTCCCACTCTTTATGCTGTATCATTTTTAGTCCCTTCCGACAGTTACTACAACAGCTGTGCATCGGTTGAGTGCGGCAAAAAAAAAAAAAAAAGCAACGCGTTGGCAATCTAAATTACTTATGTTTGGTCCGGTGTTGGGATCCAGCATTGAGTTTTGCTGCTTCGCAGTCTCGCAGTCTCCAAGAGTCTAAGTCCAAGTGTACGTCGCAATACAAGTTCCAGACACTTCATATCCTGGTTTGCCTTTGGCTTTTGCTCCTTGGCAACGGCCAAGAGGCACTTATTTTTATTAACTTTTTGGCAACTAAGTGCACTTCAAAGTTGACTTTCAGTCTCTATATGTGTATGTGTATATGTGTGTGTATGTGTGTTAGTATAAGTGTGTATGCGTATATGAGTGTATATATATCTGTATAAGTTACTTTGTGCGTGTGTGGGACTTGTCGGTTGTTATGTGAACGACTTTGTCGTCGTCTTTTGGGGATTGTTAGGTTAGAGCATCGTGCGTGCTGTGTTGACCATTACAATTATAAATTTCGAAAAGCTGTTGAGACTTTGAGACTTAGTATATTTCTTCTTTATCTTCAACTTTTGTCTAATTCGTAAATTCGTTTGGTTTTTTTTTTTTTTTTGCCTAGATAAATACACAAAAACTGTTTACAAATCTCAAAAAAAAAAAACACAAAATTATTTTCCATCAGACGTTGAAAGATAATTCAACATTTTTGCAATTTATGTTCATCTTCAATATGAATTTTTTTCCTCTTTTTTTCCTCTTTTTTTTTTTTTGCTTGATATGCGAAATTTTAGTTGAACAGCTTCGTCTACTTGGGGAACACGCAAAAACCATTCAATATGAATTTTGTGTGCCTGTGTCTGTTTTTGTAGCTTGTTTTTGTTTTGTTTCACGTCACAGCCAAAGCAGCATGAACATGTGCCCAACTCTATAGGCATCATAATCCTTACCTTTCTCAGCATGTTATATTGTAGGTTCTTCTACACTCATTCCCTGCTACTATCTCTCTCTCTCTCTCTCTTTCTCTGTCGACTTTATACTGTCTGTTGTTGTCTATATCTCTTTTACTCCCACTCTCTCTCTTTCTCTCACAGTCGATGTCTACTGGCAAAAAGCTGAAATTGAAAACTCAAAAGTACATACAATGCTATTGCCATTATGAACGTTGCTGACATGCATCGTATCGCATGTGCAGCGAATTTTCCAGCATTTCACACAAACACACACACAGTCTCTGCGCAGTCAGTGAATGTGTGAGAAAGAGAGCTTGATAAAAGAAAAAAAAAAAAGAGTAAGCGAATGGGATCTAAAAATATGCATATGCTAGCACTCATACACTCACACACACATATACAGATGTATAAACACCTGCCCGTTCGCCATTCCTCATTCTGAATTCTTTGGTTCCCCATTCTCCACTTTTCAATGTTCGTCGCTTGACGTGCAAACAAACATTCAATTATAGCATACTTTTGTGCGTCTCAAAATGGCGTCGCGCTTTTTCGCACAGTCAGCAGAGTTACAGTTGCCGCTTTTGTTTTGCACTGTTGCCTTCAACTACCTTACGCTACACTTTCGCTGAGCTGCAGACACTTTGACATCACGTTTGATTTTTTTTTGGTGCATGTTATGTAAATATGGCAGAATATTTAGTTTTAATTATAAAAATATATAAATTTCCTATGTTTATTTTTAATTGTAAGCTTCAAAAAATAAAATAAAATAAAATTTATTTTTTAATTTTTTAAATTTAATTTTTTAAATTTTTTTTTTAATTTTTTAAATTTTATATTAAATAATTGTATTAAGAAAAAATTTGTATTTATTAAAATTCAAATAAAATTTTAAAAAATTTTATTCAAAAAATAAAATAAAATAAATTTTTTTTAATTTTTTTAAATTTTATATTAAGTAATTGTATTAAAAAAATTTTTTTTTAAATTAAAATTCAAATAAAATTTTAAAAAATTTTATTCAAAAAATAAAATAAAATAAAATTTTATTCAAAAAATAAAATAAAATAAAATTTTATTCAAAAAATAAAATAAAATAAAATTTTATTCAAAAAAAAAAAATAAAATTTTATTCAAAAAATAAAATAAAATAAAATTTGTTTAATTTTTTTAAATTTTATATTAAATAATTGTATTAAAAAAAATTTTTTTTTAATTAAAAATAAAATTTAAAAAAAAGTTATTTAAATTTTTATTTATTTTTTTTTTTAGAATTAGAAAAAATAGATTTTTCTTATTAGTTTTACTATATTAATAAATTTTTTATATATTTTTTTTTTAAATTATTTTATTTTTTTATTTATTAAATTATTTTTATATTATGATTTATTTTTATTTTCTTATTTTAAGCGCATTTGTTATTCGTTGTTTGGCAACAGTTTTGCATGCTTCTTTGTTCTTTTTAAGCTGCACTCGTCGTTCTCGTTTTGTTTTTTTTTGTTGATTTTTTTTGCTAGTATTATTTTCTTGTTGTTGTATTATATATTTTTTTTTTTTTTTGTGACACAGCATGCATCAGCTTTGTATCGTTCTGCACTGACGATGGCTTCATTTGGCGGGCACATACAAAAGCATTTAGTAAAAAAGAGAAAGAAAAAAAAAAAGAAACATGAACACACACAGGTGAGCTGCTGCTGCAACTGCGTTTGTGTGTGTGTATGTGTGTGACTCTAAGTCTTTGAGTGTGTGTGTGTGTGTGTAGTAAAAACTGCTGTTGTTGCCACTAATAGTTTTCAGCTCGTAAAAGCTTTATTGCTGTTGTTATTGTTTTTGTAGTTGTAGTTGTAGTTGTAGTTGAAAGGCCTTCGATCTGCTGCTTCAGCTCAGCGCCATTTGCTGCCATTGCTCTGCAACATCTTCACCGCCTTTTGCTTCCATCACTTTCTTTCAGCTGCCATTGGCTGCTGTAGCTCTGGCAGCTTGTGTGCTTACCATAGCGGAAACTTCCCAGGCAATTTCCGCTTTAAGTACCATTAAATTCGTATTCGTTTTAATGAGCTCTCAACATGATGCTCTACTCTCTACATTCTGCACAGGGGGAGTATAGATGTCGAAATGGGCAAAATAGACGGACAATCGCAGGCGTCTTCGTTTTACTTATTTCTAGTAGATTGGTTACCATCCTCTCCACATGAAACTGACGGGCTTGTCTTTATTTTAATGACATTCGATTCGATTCGTGTCTATTCTGTAGCACGACAGGCATGTTGTTTTCCCAAGTTTAGATAGCAGCAGCAGCAACAACAACGTTGAGTTATCTGGACTTTAGCTATGTATGTGTGTGTGTGTGTGTGTATATTTTGTTTTATTTCAAGCTTCTTGTTTCACTTTTGAACTATATCTTTGTCTCACTCTATCATTCTGTGTTATTCTCTCTCTATCTTTTTGACCAACAGACAGTGAAATCTGCTTAAGTTAACGCACCTGCTGCGTTCGTCCATTCACTCAAAAAACAAATCGATTCATTATCATCTCACTTGTCAACCACAAAAGCAAAAGTAAAACCCAAAAAAGCTGCAGCTGGCAAACTAATTAATTTTCTTTTTATTTTTTTTTTTTTTTGCTCTTCGAAAATGCGCATAATAGCAACATTGCGCATACGCCACGTTACACATAATTACTTTCTTGCTGCTGTTGCTGCCGTTGCTGCTGCTGCTGCTTTTGCTTTCAACTTCTGCTGTTACTGCTATGTCTTAATAAATAATTCAAAGCGCAACAAAGCTGCCAAAGATGCTAAATATATGCTAGCAGCAAAAAAAATAAAACTAAGAGAGAAAGAGAGAGCAAAATCTAACGCCAGTTTTGTTTGGCAAATAGATTATGCTGCTGTTGCTGCTACTGCTGCAGAGCTTTGACTATGCTATATAGTTTAAATAGATTTTTCACTGTGTAAAGAGCTTGCTCGAGGATTTCATCTATTAGTGCTGCCTGTGAAAAGCAATTATTTGAGTGAAAACTTTGAGTTTTTCTGCAAGTTAAGCGCCTGCAGCACAACGTTTGGCAACACAACAGCAACACCAACAACAACGAAACATGATAACAACGTGATATACGGCATGTCGAATATTTTATACACTTTGCAAATTTTCAACTTGAACTTGATTTCAAACTATGCAAGTTTTCATTTTTATAACATTTATGGCATCAGCTTCCATGCCTCTTATTGTGCGTTACAAAATTTCTTAGTGAAATGTCTATGCAACTTTGGCAGTGTATAAAATATGCCCTCAAGCTATGTACGACTGTGTCTTTGTCTGTCTGTCTGTCTGTGTATTCGGTTTTTGGCTTACATTATCTCATTGCGTTGCACGTTTTAAGTTGCCATTAGTTGGAGAAATAAATGCAAGCAAAGCTCTAAAGATTCTTTTTCTCCTTTTTCTTTATTTTCCATTTTGTGTTGCAACTTTTGGCTTCTGGCTGTTGCCACAGCCACAGCCATTGCTACGTGTTGATGCAGTTGCTACCTGCTGGGTGGCAACTCAAATAGATTAGCTTGGCCCCAAAAGTTAAGTACTTTGCGTTTTTTGTTTTTTGCTGCTACTAAAATGATAATTCAACAATTTTTTTTTTTTTTTTTGGTTCTTGTGTTAATTCACATTTTTAATGTACGTTTATCTCTCACACTCTCTCTACACTTTGTTTAAGCTACTTTACATTATGTTTTTCAACACTTTCTCTCAAACTCTCGAACATATTTTAAAATTAAATATTTGCTGCAGTTGCAGAGTTTCTGCTAAACTTTTGAGAGATTGAAAGCATAATTAGTTATAGCTAAAAGTTGTTTTATTTTTTTTTCAATTTACAAATAGAAATCAAAATAAAAAGAAAACTTCACTTTAGACCTTAAATAAAATCTTGTAGCTTTCAGTGTAGAATTCATAGAAAATTGCATTTTAAAGCAAGAAAAGAAAAGAAAAGAAAAATGTTTTTGAATTCAATTTATCTGTGTGCAAGTGTAACTTCATTTCATTTTGTGCCTCTTTGTCTGCCTCTCTATGCGCTTCTCAATGACACTCGAACCTTTTGCATTGACAACAGAACTTGCTGCTGCCGTTGCTGTTACTGTTGCTACTGACAACAACTACAAAATACTTGGAATTGTCACATTAAATCAGTCAAAGAGTGAATGGAATGAATGATTTGGTTTTCTCTCTGTGTGTGTGTGTGTGTGTTGTAAAGGTAGATATGCTGTGAGTGTGTACTATTTCAACTTGCAACTACGTGTGGCACATTCACTCAGCAAATTAAATAAACAGCTATTTGGCATTCACACAACGAATTCTGCAATTACATTACGTGTATCTATCTCTCTCTCACACACACATAGATACATTTGCTGACTGTCATCTGAGGTGTTGCCTCAATGGCATAAAGAACATTTTGCAGTCAACAGCAGTATGTTGAATTTCCATAACACATCATTTCAAACAGCAACTTGTGTCATCGCGTTCTGTCTGTCACTTGTGCCAGATAATTTATCATATGTTGACAGACCAAAATGTCTGTCGTTATGTCGTGTCACTCTGTCATAGAGCGCAAAAAGGCTTCAATATATATATATATATATTTTTTTTTGCATTCGTTTTGTTGCTAGCGGCAGTCTGAGTCTCAGCCTCATGCAACAATATTATGTGGCAGTTTTTGATGCCTGCTGCTGCTGCTGCTTTACTTGCCACTTGTCAGTCGTTGTCACAAACGTTTTATTTGCCACATTGCAAGTTTTGGGCGCTTTCTTTTTGCCAGTTTATCAGTTTGTGAGTAGCATGTTGCCAGTTGCGAGAGTTCTGAATCGCCAGTTGCTCGTATGTCCCTTGGTATTTGCAACTTTTGTTTTGCTGTTCATCAACTGTTTGCCACGTCTATGACAACAAGAACAACAACAACAACATTGTCATCATTGCCGTCGACTTGCGGCGCTCAAGACGACACTTAATTATGTTTTCCACTGCTGCAGCGGACAAAGTTTTTCCCTGTGCAAGAAAAATTGCTAGAAATGTCAAAATGATTTTGTGCTTCCTACTGCTGCTGCTGCTGTTGCTCTGTGCTCGCATCATAAATTATTGAAATTGCCAGTCTGTCATAGCCATAGTTGACTGTTTTCTTTCCCTTTCCCTCACTCTCACTCTCTTCTTCTCTTTCTCTAACTGCCTTTGGCTGTATATATTGTATTTTAGTTTCTATTTTATTTTGCAATTTAATTTGGCAGCAGGTGCGATGCGACCCCGCATCTTTAACAGAAACTAAGCATCTCGACCGTCAAAGCATTTTCCACAAAACTTTTCCACTTATTTTCTTCTCTTTTTTTTCGCTAGCAACAACAACAACAAAAAAAACACACACAAAATATATAAAAGTAAAAAAGAAAAATGTGGAAAATGCTGTAGAACGCGCAAGAGCGACTAGTGAAAGCTTCACGTTTTGCGGTTTGAGGATAAACTATTTGCCGTGTTCTATTGTGCTATTTGCTTGTTTGTACAGAGATGTATAATGGAAGTGGGCAATATTGTGATGTTGTGGGCGGGGCTACTTGCTACTTGGCTTGGCTGTAAAATTTATTTTTGTTTTCGCATAACTTGTGCAAGTGTTTTTACAGCTGTTGTGTATGTTGCCATTGTGTGTGTGTGTGTGTGTGTGTTTGTGTGTTGTACCTGCCACTCAATAAATAACTAGAAAAAATAAACCCGCTTCAGCTGAGAGAAAAAAAAAGAAAAAATAAAACTTATAAAGCCTTGTGAATATACCGGCGAGTCTTGGCAAACTCAATGTTGGCAGAATGTCATGCAGGACATGACAATTTGACAGCTGCTTTTTTCCCTCCATCCAGCTAACTATGGATGCTTCTAAACTTCTAGCCCAAGGGACATTTAATTATACTTTAGACACAAGCGGATGCTGAACAGCGTAAGAAGAACAACAAGTTATAAGAAAAACACAAAGACCATGAACGAAAATCACAACGAAAACGTAGACGAAGATAATAAACTTCGAAATGAATTTTTAAAATATGTTGAGAAAGCAAAAGAGATAAAAAAAAAACAGTGCAGTCAATGCTGTGTTACTCTCTGTAGATGCAGGCGATGCTGTTTAAAAATAAAAAGCTTAAATTATCCAAGGAGTTCCGAAGATTATATAATACTCTTGCAGGTTTAAATGTTGACCGAATGTTTCTATGCTAGCTATATGATATAGTGCTACCATTTGATTCTATATTAGGCAGTGACCTGAACACTAACACCAAAATTTATAGCATGTTTTGCAGTTATCCTAGTTTCCACCAAAGTGTCCTATGGCAACTTCATTATATAGTGGTCCTATCCAAGGCTTTCCAATGCGCTGCAAAATATATGAAAATTGCTTTACAATTGAAGCACTAGCAGTGAATGAAACAGACAAACTGACGGACAATAGGACTCGGTCTCGGCTGATTATGCTGCTCAAAAATATATATAAAATATAGAATGTCTATTATAGCTTAAATTATCCAAAGAGTTCCAAAGATTATATAATACTCTTGCAGGCTTCAATGATGAGCAATTGTTCCTATGGTAGTTATATGATATAGTGCTACGATTTGATTCTATATTGAATAGTGATCCGAACACTAAAACCTAAATTTATAGCATGTTTTGCAGTTATCCTAGTTTCCACCAAAGGGTCCTAAGGCAACTTTATAATATAGTGGTCCTATCCAAGGCTTTCCAATGCGCTGCAAAATATATGAAAATTGCTTTGAAACTGAAGGACTAGAAGTGAATGAAACAGACAAACTGACGGACAATAGGACGCGGTCTCGGCTGATTATGCTGCTCAAGAATATATATAAAATATATATAGTGTCTATTATAGCTTAAATTATCCAAGGAGTTCCGAAGATTATATAATACTGTTGCAGGTTTAAATGTTGACCGAATGTTTCTATGGTAGCTATATGATATAGTGCTACGATTTGATTCTATATTAAACAGTGATCCGAAAACTAAATCCAAAATTTATAGCATGTTTTGCAGTTATCCTAGTTTCCACCAAAAGTGTCCTAAGGCATCCTTTATTATATAGTGGTCCTATCCAAGCCTTTCCAATGCGCTGTAAAATATATGAAAATTGCTTTAAAACTGAAGCACTAGAAATGAATGAAACAGACAAACTGACGGACAATAGGACGCGGTCTCGGCTGATTATGCTGCTCAAGAATATATATAAAATATATATAATGTCTATTATAGCTTAAATTATCCAAGGAGTTCCGAAGATTATATAATACTCTTGCAGGCTTAAATGTTAACCGAATGTTTCTATGGTAGCTATATGATGTAGTGCTACCATTTGATTCTATATTAGGCAGTGACCTGAACACTAACACCAAAATTTATAGCATGTTTTGCAGTTATCCTAGTTTCCAAAAAGTGTCCTATGGCAACTTCATTATATAGTGGTCCTATCCAATGCGCTGCAAAAAATATATGAAAATTGCTTTAAAACTGAAGCACTAAAAGTGAATGAAACAGACAAACTGACGGACAATAGGACGCGGTCTCGGCTGATTATGCTGCTCAAGAATATATATAGTGTCTATTATACTTACTCTTTTGTGCATTTTGCTGCAAGGATAAAACAAAACTCACAAATTATAAAACAAATTGAAATTAATTAAATAAAATATATATAGATAAATCTATTTAACATTGAAATTAAAATTAGTGTTGCATAATTTTGATAGATATTTTTTTTTCTTCTTTTTTTTCACAATTGAATTATTTGGTATTTTTTTTTTCTATTTTTTTTTTTTTTTAGTTTAGTTTAGATTTATCGGTTTTTATTTATGCTTATATTGCTTAAGTCCATCTCCAATTTGATCACGTTCCAATCTATTGCGATTACGACGTGAACGTTTCGTTGCTTCAATTTCAGCTATTGCCAATTCACGTTGATGATTACGTTCACGTTCACGTTCACGATACTCCTTCGTTTGCTGTAAATGTGTCCAATCAAATATAAGATCAAAATGATAATTAAGTGTACGAAATAGTACACGAAATAATTGTCGCAAATATACATAGTCGGGTTCATCTTTAAAACGTAAATTGCGTGCATATTTCATAAATAATGCAAATTCAATGGGCCAATTTTTACATGTCTCATCAATTGATAGACTATGTTTCATTTCACATATTTTTTCATATTTTTGTAATTTTGTTGGTGCCACAATTCCCTGCCATGGCAGACGACCCATATTGAAATACATAATGCAATAGCTTAATGATTCTAAATCATCGCGTCGTGATTGTTCAACGCCACGTTGTGCATTAATTGAGGCATAACGTGCTGTGCCAGTTAAATGTCGATCTTCACGATATGGTATATGTTCTTTGTTAATTGGATCCTGAAATCGTTTTGCCAAACCAAAATCAATTAGATATAATTTATTACAATGCCTGCCCAGACCCATTAGAAAATTATCTGGTTTAATATCGCGATGTATGAAACAATTTTGATGTACACATTCCAGTCGCATCAGCAACTGATCGCTGAGCATTAATACAGTTTTTAGTGAAAAATGTCGTTTACACATATTGAAAAGATCCTCAAGTGATGGACCCAATAATTCCATAACCATTGCATTAAAATGTTTTTCACTACTAAAATGTAATACTGCCGGTATGCCTGCATGTGGTCCGATTTGTTCATAAACCTTTGTTTCAAAACGTAACAATGGATATTTTACGACATTTTCATCAATAGCTTCAATTTTAATAGCAATATCTTTGCCATCCTTTGTATTAATTCCTTGATAGATTTCACCAAATGATCCACTTCCAATGGATTTAAGTAAAAGATATTTACCACCAATTAAACGATTCTCCAAGTTTAAGTTTGATAAATTCACACGTGCTGAAGTCATGCTTTTTGCTTTAACAGAGAGTCTTCAGTAAATCTTTATGTCGGTCTAAATTTATAGTCAAATGAAATAGAGAAAGAAAAGACAAAGACGAAGACAATGATGATAATAATAATGATGATGATGACAATGATAAATGTTGATGTTAATAAATGTTAAGCAGCAATTAAAAATAAGAAGAAGTAGCCCGAAACTTTTCGCAAAATATTTCTTATATAATATTCTGTTGCCCGATCATTGATTTTGTTAAAAAAAAAAAATTAAAATAAATATTGTTTAAGTTTGAAATCCAAATGGATAAACACCAATTGGAATATTTGTTTAGTACGATCTTTGATCAATAAATGTTAAAATCTAATAATGACAATTTAACTTACATTTAAATGTGTTTGAGCCAATGCCTACTGCATCAAGTTTTTTTTTTATATATGCCACATGTTAAAATTTCTCGATTAAAATGTGACAAAATTTGCATACGATATATCGATAGTTCAAATAGAGTTTACAAGTTACTGTTGATCATTTTTCTTTCCTTTAGCTTTTTTTTAGCTTTTTTTTTCTCATGGTGCAATTTGAACTTTAGCGTTGCGTTTAAAATTTAATAAATTTTTTTTTTGATATATAAATATAAATATAAAAAATTTACTGAGTTTTCTTAAAACTTTTTAATATTAATTTTTATTTTTTTTTTAGCTTTTTAGCTTTATTAAATTGAAAAATTCTTAAATTATATGTATAAAAAGAAGTGTCATACGATATATCGCTTAAATTTCTAAGGCTTACTAAGCACAGCTGTTTATTAAGACTTTTTTTTTATAGATAGTTCTGACAATAAGTAAAATCATTACTGGCTAAAAATATGTGACTTTAAAAATTTATACAGTCGAGTAGCGATAATTCGTAACCCCGTTAATTCGAAATTCTGTATAATTCGTAAACATTTCTGTTCCTTTGAAAAGAAATTCAATAAATAATTTGAAAATAATTCGAAATACTTCATAATTCGTAAAAAATATGATCCCCCCGTGCCATTTCGAATTATCGAGACTCGACTGTAATTATACATAAAATAAATAATTAACAAATAAAAATAATTTTTTTATTATTTTAACTATTTTATTTTTTTCAATTTTCATAGTTAAAAATATATTTTTTTTATATTCTATTTTTTTAACAATCAATTTAAGGCAACAAAAAAAAATGTTAATAAAATGTAACTATCGCATAAAAATGCGATATATCGCTATGCTAATGAAATTCGTTAATTGCTAATTGCTATAAAATTATGTAAACTTTTAAAGATATCTATTATCGATTAAATTAAAAGCGTATGCAACTCAGTGATTGAAATATTGAAAAACAAAAATAAGAAGCAGAAAAATATTTGCATAAATTGCAATTCACTTTTAGCTTTAGCGAAATAAATGAGATAAATGGTTTGTCAATTAGTCTGACAGACATAACCTAAATATAACGATATTTTTTTTTTTTTTTTACGATACACTTAACTGTTTAGCTGTTATATAACTATCAATTTTTGGCTATAAAATTGGCAGGCGAAATGTATGTTTGTATGTGTAGAAATTGACAGCACGTTAATGTGTAATTTATTAATATGCAATTAGATCATTAGCTTAAAATTTTGCAATTAAATGCAGGCAGACACAACGACAGAGAGAGAGAGAGAGAGGTAGCTAAAGACAAGGCCACAAAAATGAGTGAAAATGAAGCGCAAACTAAAATAAATAAATAATGAACAAAACTGACGGAAAATGAAGCATTTGTAAAGCAGCTTATGTGCTTTTCATGATGATAATAATGATAACGATGATGATGATGATAATGTTGATGATAACACTGATGATGATGCTGTTTATGCTGATGATAATGTTGCAACGATAGCACTACGTTGTCTGCAACAGCAGCAACAGCAGCAGCAGTCGTTGCATTATAACAATGTGAACAAAGAACAAAGCAACTTAACGTCAAGTATCTGTAACTGTCTTTTGTATCTGTGTCTCTCTCTCTCTCTCTCTGTGTGTGTGTTTGCTTGCAGGTGCATTAAATGCTATTACCAGCATTGGTAGCAAGAATGAAAGAAAGAAAGCACCTTTCACTTGGCAACGTCCATTGTTAATAATTTCGAAACAAAAGGCCAAAAACTAAAACAATAACTAAGCACGCAGTAAGTAGTAAGTAAGTAGATGACAATAGAGACTATAGAGTATTGGTTGTATGAGCGTATGGGCGTATGGGCGTGTAGGCGTGGCTAGCTAGTGCCAGCTGGCTTTGGTCAACTGACCAAAGTCACTGTGATACACACATAAACAGATAGAAAGAGAAAGAGCGAGAGCGAAAAGTACTTTGGCCAAGCTATAGAAATAGACATAAAAATAATACAAAAAAAAAAAAAATAAAAATAAAAAGCAAAAGCAAGAAATAGAAGAAGACGAAGTGGCAGCAGCAGCAGAAGTAGTTGAAGTAACAGAAGCAAAAAGCGAAAAGAAACTGACGATGTGGCAGCAAATAAAATAAAACAAATATAATGAGATTTCGTGCGGCAAACGGCAGCCAAAGCCAAACACACACACAAACACACACATAGTCATTGCATACTTATCAGCGCGAAAGCAAGTAGAAAGCATTTGGGGCATGCGGCAAGTGGTAAGTATGGTGCAAGCAGTACTCGCGGCACGAATCACGAAGGACGTGCACAAAAATGGCGTCGTTTGCCATTGCCGCGCTATCTTTTGTCTGTGCTGCTATATATGTATGTGTGTATGTGTGTGTGTGTCTCTTTCTCTCTCTCTGTGTCTGCACAACAACTAAATTTATTTTAGTTTTAACTATTTGCCCGGCACAAACGACACAAGACTTTTGTATATGTGTGTGTGTGTGTGTGTGTCTGTGTGGTGTAAAGTATTTGACATTTACAAACAACAGAAATACACACACACACACATACACACATACAAACATACACGCAAAGTGTCGCTTACACAAAGACAGTCTCACACATACACACACATACAAATACAGGCACACATACTTATTTTCACTTTTCACTAGCACAAAGAACATTATAAATTACATACTCATTCTTTTCTCTTTCTCTTTCTCACATTTTTATTTCTTTTTTCTATTTTTCTTCTTCGTTTTTTTGTCGTCTCTTTTATTTATTTTTCTCTCTTTTTTTTTCTGTGCCATTGGCAAAAAAAAAAAAAAAGTTTAACAGGCTTTGTATCTTTTGAGCTTGTATATTTGTATGTATGCGCGATATGATGTTTGTTGTTGTTATTATCATATCGCTTGCTGTTTGTTGTTGTTGTTTTTACACTAGTTTCAATTTTTGTCGTCGTTTGTTTTTTTTTTTTATTATTATTTTTTGGGCCCTTGTTATTGTAATTGTAGCAGTTTATGTTCTTTGCTATGCAAACTTAATTCCATTTCGCTGTTTATGTGCTTCAAGCCAAGTGCTTATGTACTTGTTCAACTTAAATATGCTCAACATACATACATACATATATACAGGGTGCGCTATGTATCAAAAGTTCAAAGTGTATAAATACATTGTTATGCAGATCGTATATTGATTTTATTTTGTGGGTTTCATTAAATTTAAATTGTTGCATTTTTGAATATTGAGAATTTTAAAAATACAGGGTGTCTCAAGCATGACAATTAATATACTCTGAAATATTTTGCATATTATTTTTATTATTTATTTAACATATTTTGTGAAGCACTGTTGAATATTGCAAAATTTTGAAAATACAGGGTGTCTCCAGCATGACAATTTATATATTCTAAAATATTTGCATATTATTTTTATTATTTATTTAACATATTTTATGAAGCACTGTTGAATATTGCAAAATTTTTAATATACAGGGTGTCTCTAGCATGACAATTTTTATGTTCTAAAGTATTTGCATATTATTTTTTTTATTTATTTAACATATTTTATGAAGCGCTATTGAATATTGCAAAAATTTTGAAAATACAGGGTGTCTCAAGTGCAACAACTATTATTTTATATAAAAATACAGGGTGCTCAGTTGTTAGTTTACTTTGTTTTCAAATTTTTATCATATATTTGCTGTTTTTTTATTTTCCAGCATTATACAGGGTGCTCATCTATTTTTCACAATCTACAATACATTTTTTTGTAACAAATTTCTAAAAAAAATGCAACAAGTAAAATGCATAAATATTTTTAAATTTTTCTAGTTAAATATTTTTATATCTGCAATTACTGTGACACCCTGTTTCTGGCAATCAAAACAAAAGCAACAACAAAAACTGCAAGCAGCAGCAGCAGCATTAGCAGCGATAGCAGCAGCAGCATCAGCAGCAGTAGTAGTAGCAGCAACAGCAACAGCAGCATCGTCAAGCACGAAAAAGTGGTCACCCCACACAGTCAAAAGTCTGCACGTCTGGACGCTTGGGATGATGGGACGGACATTATTGCTAGGCTGCTGTACGCGTTGCGTCGCAGTCGCAGTCGCAGCCACTGTTGCTGCTGCTGGTGTTGCTGCTGCTGTTGTTGGCAGAGACTGTACCCAACGCTTATACGCAAACAACTCTCACAGCCACACACACACATATACACATATATATGAACACGAGTGTAGATGAAGAGACAGCGACGAAAAGAGAGCGGAATACATAGGAGAGCTGAGAGCAGAATTTGGTATGTATAGATGTACATATGGCGGCATATGGCAACATTCCACGCGCTCACTCAATGCCAATCAGCAGCAGGAGGTAACAGAAGCAGCGACAGCGACAGCGACAGCGACAGCGACAGAGGCAGCATCAGCAACAGCAGCAGCAGCAGCAGTAGCAACAGCAGCACTGACAGCAGCAAAGTTTGAAGTTTCTGTTGACGTTGGCAGGCAGTAAAATTTCATACATTCTGGGCGCACCACCCCAAGAAACACAGTTGTAGCAACATCAACACCCCTTGACGCTTCTTACCCATTTTCAGTAAATCTTTTATTATTATTTTCGCTTTTTTTCTTCTTCTTCTTCTTCTTCTTTTTTCTTGGTAGGGTGGTGGTTGGTTTGTGTGTCCCAGCAGCCAAAAGCAACAGCAGCAGCAACAGAGCAGCGGCTGCGATGTTGCTGGGACTATAAAAATGGATTTTTATTATGCTGCTGCTGCTGACGCAGCTGTGGTTGTTGTTGTTGTTATTATTTTTTTTTTTTTTTCATTATTATCGCTGTAGCAGAGTTTACTCTCACCTTGAGCAGAGGTAAAAAGCAGAGCAAACTGTTTGCAAAACTTTCTCTCAGCAGCAAACAATATTGATGCTGAGTGAAGCTTTCGCATAAAGCTTTGAGTGAAAGTTTTAGTTTTGTTCACGTTGAAAGCGAATACAAAAGACATTTCAAAGTATTTTTATAACAAAAGAAATTAAATATTTAATATGGGATTTATTTTAGTTAAGCTGGCTTACTTTCCGGCAGCACTAAAAAAATAAAAATAAAAATAAAAAAATACAAAAAAACAATATTTTATAATACACAATAACAGCTTAGTGCAAAAGTTAAGCTGTAAAAAATTGAATTTATTTTATGCAGCAATTTTTGCTTTAAATTCATTTTATGCACTATGAAAAAAATTTACAAAAAAAAAAAAAAAACAAAATTAAATTAAAATAATAAATAAATATTATTTTAAAGCTGTTTTCAATTTTTATTGAAAAAGTGTAAAAAAAATGAACTTGATAAATACAAAAAAATAAATAGAAAGAAATTCACTCAAAAAGCTTGCTGATGCTCAGCCATAGAATTTCACTCAAAATCGAAAGCCGGCAGCAACAGTCTGCTTTGCTGTGTGTGTGCGACTGTGTGTGCAGAGATGTATATATATATGTATACTAATACAAAGAGAGATATATGAGAGCACAAATCTATATATATATATAATTGTATACAGATCTGCAGATACAGATACAAATACAAATGTATATATATATATTTATATATATTTGTTTGTTATATATAAGCAACTATGTAATAAACAGCTTGGGCAGCCAGGCCAAAGCTAAGGCAAGGGAAGGCAAGCAAGACCAAGACGGGAGTTTGGCATTGCCACCCCCAAAAACAGGACACTGCTGGGATTAAGTCGCCGCTGAGAGCAGCGCAGCTCATACATGAGTCATATGTGTCTGTGTGTGTGTGTGTGAGTCAGATGCTGTACAGCTAGAGCGCTGTATATGTGTCTGTGCATTATTTTGTTGCTGCCTTTGCCATTTTGTACATAAATCACAAGCAGCGAGAGAGTTGTCGCTGTCGCTGTCGCTGTCAATGTTGCTGTTGCTGCCTCTGTCGCTGTTGCTGTTGCTGTCGCTGCTTGTGTCGACAGCGCTTTCATTGAGTTTGAGTGTAAGCGTTATATCTGCTATACACAGCAGCTGCTGATGCTGCTGCTGCTGCTGCTTCTGCTTCTGCTATCTCTGCAGCCTCAACTGCTGCTGCTGTTGCTGCTGTGGCTGCTGCGTTTGCAGTGGTGTGCGTGTGCCGCCATTTGGAATTTTTCGAAATTGGGGTTCGCTACAACAAACGCAATTCGTAGTAGACGTTTAGGCGTCAACTAGTGCGCTTGGTGCTGCGCTTACACACGTAACACGCTCAGCAATACACGCTGCGCTACGGCTCCAGCCTCCAGTTCTATTGCTGTCGCACATACAAATACACAATCGCACCTCACACACACACACACACACATACGCATATGCAAACTCACACACACACGCATACATATGCATATGTATAGACAAAAGAAACTGACTGACAGAATGAAGCGAAAGAAAGCAAAATCAGAACAACACTCGACACTGGACCAAAGCATAAAGTGTAGTACAACTCTCAGCACACAAAAGACAGATACAACTAGACAGACACAGACACTCGCACACTCACACACACATACATGCAAAATAAAACTTGACTTGACAATAATTAATTATAATTTGACTTTAAGCTAGTGACCCTCAAAAACACAATAAACAACACAAAAACAACAACACAACAAACAAACAACAACAACAACAATGACAATTAAAACACTTTTTTTGGAGCTGGCGTCTGCAGTAAAATTAATCAAAAGTGAAAATCTCTGTGATAAATATTTAATAATTGCAATCATAATAATAAATAAATAAAAAAAAAAAACAAAGTGTTAAATAAATGCTATAAAAATGCTATAAAATTAAATATTTAATTATGAATTATAAAAAAAAAAAAAATATTAATAATGATAAAAACTAAAAATGAGTAACTTAAATTATTATTATTATTATTAATATTATTATTATGAATATTGAAAGTGCGCGTTATAACGCCAATGGGTATGTACTTGATGTTGTAATGGAATATACTACGTCTACTACTATATGTCTGTCAATTTTTTGGTGTTGTCGTTATATTAACATAAATGTTTGTCATGTTTTTGTACTTGCTGTTGTTCTTGTTGCTGTTCTGTTATTGTCATTGTTGTACTTGCTATTCTTATAATTGTCAAATGTCAATAAAGAAAATTGCTAACAAAAAAAAAAAAAAATTCACTTTGACAATAATATTAAAAAAAAAAAATTAAATAAAAAATTAAAATTAAAAAATTAAAGAGAAAGAAAAAATAAAATGGCAAAACATTAAAGTGAGTATAAATTGTATTTCTTATATAATATTAAATTCTCACATAATTCAATAGCTTTCATTTTCAATATATTTTCAAATATATAAATCAATTTAATTAATATTATTCTATATTTTTTTATGACACTTATATAAGTTTTAACGAGCTTAAATTAATTTATTTCAAATAATTAAAAAAAATTAAAATTTATTTAAAAATAACTTTTTTATTATTTTAATTATTTATTTAATTAAAATAATTTATTTTAGTTTATAAAAAAATTTCAAAATTAAATTTAAAATAATTTTTTTATTATTTAAATTGTTGATTTAATTAAAATAATTTATTTTAGTTTATAAAAAAATTTCAAAATTAAATTAAAAATAATTTTTTTATTATTTAAGTTATTTATTTAATTAAAATAATTTATTTTAATTTTTTTTTACAAATTTTCAAAATTAAACTAAAAATAATTTTATATTATTTGAATTTATTATTAAATAAAATAATATAATTCGTTAAAAAAAATATTTTAAATTAAATTGAATAGAAATTTATAATTTTTAAATTAATTTAAATAATTAATTTACAAATTAACTGTTAAAAAAATATATATATATTTTTAATAATTTCATTTTAATATAAATTAAGAAAAAATAAAGTTAATTTATATAGCAAAGTTTTTCGACAAGCTTAAGTCAAACTTTTAGCACATAATTTCATTGAAGAAAATAAAGAGTAAAGCGCAAAAGAAATGAACTTAATTTAGTTACTCTTCGTTACGAAAGCAAGTCTCCAAGGATTTCGCTTATACAGCATATGAAAAGATAGCACGTATTTTTTTTTTCTCCTAATACTAATAAATAAGTTAGAGAGTTGCCTTTCGTGTTTTGTGAGTTGCCAAAAAAATAAAATGTTTCGCCCAAGTCTTTTTACGTGCGTTTGTAAATGTATTTGTTCTGCATATGTGTGTGTGCTCCTGTTTCTTTGTATGTGTGTGTGTGTGCGGGCGTATGACTGACTGACAAGCACAACGACATATACATTTAACACACTCAACGTTTCTTTTGGGCAATAGCAAATCGACATTTGGCAGAGTCTATAGCTGTATTTGTGTGTCCGTTTTTCGTGTGTCTGTGTGTACGTGTCCGTGTGTCCACGTTCCTGTGCTGTGCTGTGCTATGCTATGATGGCGGGTGCTGTCGTAAAATCGAGTTCATCGTGAATTCGAAACGAGTATTCGCAGCATAACGAATCTGAAGCACAGACAAGAAGCTGCCACACACACACACACAAACACACACAGACACTAGCACGCATACAAATACACAGAAACGAGTGTCATGCGTCGTACGCGATGTCAAGGACCGCACCCAAAAATACTTATTTTCATCTTTTTTTTTTCCTTTTTTTTTTTTTTTTGCCCATTCGCTAAGGCAAATGTTAAGTCTGATGAGGTGCAGAAACAGTAGCAAGAGGCTGCTCTATGAGATGATTTGTAGCAGCAGCTTTTGGGTGTGCACAAATGTGTGTACACATGCGGGCATTAATGGCAGGTTGTTGGCATTGCTCATCTTGTTTTTGTTGTTGTTGTTAGGTGCGCGGAAGGAAATGACATTTTTATGTGTCTCTCTCATCCTTTCACTATGCTCTACTGCTACCCCTACCCCTACCCCTACCTCTATCACTCTACCTTTTGCACACGTACACAACGCGTTTTTGTCCTCCATCCTCTGACCAATGTTTATCATTCAAGGTGCAAGTGCGGCGTGTCTTGCAACATTCCATAGTACGTGCTTTGCATAAAGAGCTTGCAATTCCCTTCTCTATTTTTTTGTTTTTTTTTTTAGCTTTTTGTTCTTTATCACACAAGTTAACTTTTGCAAGTTGCGTCTTCTTTATCTTTTACGCATGGCTGACGTTCAAAAATTTCTTGGCTGCATTTTTTTTCTTTCTTTATTTTATTATTTCTTCATTCTTTTCTGCAGAGAGTTTTTGTCGAGTTCTTAAGGGTAAAAAGACTTTATTGATGCGGCAAAGTTATAAAAGGGATTTCATCTTTGTGAAACTTTAATTTAGCTTTTATTTTGAGACCATTGAAAGCTGTCTGAAGTTAACATTTTTGCGTGTAAAAGTATTTTATACAATGAAAATCTATTTATTGAATGAAAAGCAAATGAATTTAAGGTTTTTTATTTATTATACAAAATAAAAGTAAATAAAAATTAAAATTAAATCTAATTAAAACTAAAAGAAATATTCTTGTATATTCTAAAAATATTGTTGTAAAATTAGAATTTGAGCTTCAAGATTAATGGCTATGAAAAAAAATAATAATCTTCATTTATATATTTTCTAGTTATAGAATTTCTTATAATAAAAAAATAAAAAAATAATAATAATAAAAAAAAAATAATAATAATAATAATAATTGAAAAAATAGAGTTGCCATTAGAATTTCAATTTTAATGAATAGAAATAAAATTAATTTAAATATTTTTTATATATATTTAATTTTTTAAAATATATATTTATATAAATATTTCAATTAATTTATTTAAAATAAATTAAATGAATAGAAATAAAATTAATTTAAATATTTTTTATATATATTTAATTTTTTAAAATATATATTTCAATAAATATTTCGAGTAATTTATTTAAAATAAATTAAATAAAATTATATAAAAATAAAAAACAATTCTCAAAATTAGAATTGAAACCTTTAGATGGCTAAAAATCATTTTCAATTTTATATTTTTACTATTTTTTTTTATATAAATCAAAATATTTCCATGATATTTCAAGAATTCTTCATGCAAAAACTGTCAACTATTTAAGTGCAATTAAACTTGAAAATTTATAGCTTTAGTCAATTGCAACTACCGAAAGGTACTTAAACAGAGTAACTAAATTTAGCACACTATTCTATTCAGTGCACAACTATCCAGTGTACTTTACGGTAAATTAATCAAACAGCCGTGACATCTATGAAGGACACGAGGCACATAGCAGAACGACAGGCAGCTCAACTGTTTGCTGAGTGAAGAAAGTAAAATCTATAAAAAAAAAAAATAGGTGTTACGACCTCTAACACTTTCATCTTCTTTGCTGCCAGCAAATAAACAGACTTTTCACTCTTCTTTCTCTTTCACTATCACATGCGTACTCGCTCGCTCCTATGCTTTAGCTAGTTAAGTTTTATAGTGTCTAAGTCTGTGTGAAGAAAAGTGTAGAAACCATTGACATTAAAATCATGTTTAAGTGCTCATATGACAGCAAAATGACAGCGATGAGAGCAACAATAACAACAACAACAACAAAAGCAACAACAAGAAGAAGAAGAGTGACAAAAGCAAAAGCAAAAGCAGCTAATTGCCAGCCATTGAGACAGCTTCGCTGTGGGATATACAAGAGTATTCAGTAGCTTGACTGTGAACAGGATACCATTTGCATGTGTCTGCATATAGCTATCACTGTCTCTTTTTCTCTCTTTATGTATATGTGTGTTTGTGTGTGTGTGTGTGTGTGTGTGTGTCTGAGTGCATGTTGTCGTCTATATAAAAGTCACAAGAGAGCAGGCATAAAATTTCTATAGCACAGGCAGCCGACAGTTAAGCAAAGCTAAAAATGACTGGGGTAACATGAGTACACTGTGCAAAAAAATATTAGAGATTTAAATGTAAACTGAAGCTAATTGAAACTGTTCAAATATAAAATAATAGAAACAATAGAGCAAGAAATTTGAGTATAAATTGGTTTGAATTACATAGATTTAAGATGAAGTTCTGCAAGTTTTTAATAGACAAAAAATATATATAAATATTTTGCGATAGATATTTTTACTGAAATTATTATAGAAGCAGTTTATCTTCTGCATTTGTAAATTTTTTATATATTAGTCGCATTAAAATTTAAAAAAATATTTATAAAAATTTCTATAATTTATTTATAAAAATTTAGAAATTTAGAAAAATTTAGAATTTTATAGAAATTTAGAAAATATTTATAAAAATTTCTATAATTTATTTATAAAATTTTTTTTGAGCTTAACCCACGCTCTGAGCTCTGAGATTTTTGTTATAAGATATTTTTATCTGCTATATATAAAATTTTCTAATTTTTCAATTGAATTCAAATTTATTTTTATAAAATCATGCTAAAAATATCTTTCAGAATTAGTCGACTTACTTGACTTTATAGACATATCTAGACTTCAAACATAGTTAGTGCTACTGCGAGATATTTTCACTGCTGAATGCAAATTTATAAAATAATTTTAAAATTCATTTTGTCTTATTCAAGTTATTCGCAATTCTATTTCAATTTCTCACAGTGTAATTCATTTATTTGCATATTTCTTATGCACACTTGAGCTTGAATGTGTCTGTGTGTTTACGATCTGACGCGTCATTTGCCAAGTCGAGATACTTTTAGCTCTTGGTATTTGTGAGTTTTTCCATAACATAAGCATTATTATGTGTGTGTGTGTGTATGTGTGTGTCTATGGCAGCTGACAATCGATAGAAAGATGACTAAAAGTCTAGAGAAATTTAAATAGCACATAAAAATCAATAAACTGAAAATAAATCTTAAGTTTGAAGCCACAGTCTCAGTAACAAATTTTCATATACAAATCTGTTTTAACCTCAGCCTTAGCCTCATTCTATACTTTCAATCCGCATTGTCAGCTGTTTGGCATGAGCCAACATACAGTTGACAGCTGCCGATTTCATGCAATTTATATGAGAGAGAGAGACACTGTAAATCGATGCATCGCTTTTGTTTGTTGCCATTTGCTTCTATTGTTGCCATTTCTTTTTTTTATTTTTATTTTTGGGCGCCAATTCGTTATAGGGACAGAACAAGGAATCTTACAATTCTTTCTGCAGCCCTCTGTGACCATGCAGCAAAATGTGTGTCACGGGCCATAGTTCATGGCTGATTGCAGCTCACAGCTCGCAGCTCAAAGCCCATGGCTTGAATTGTGTCGAGGCTCAATTCTCAATTCAATTTGCTGGCAGTTGGCAGTATTTGTTGGCCGATCAGCTGCTGTCGATGTTGACAACAATGCAACGTTCTACTATTGTTATTTCTGCCTCCCCAATATACAGCTGACTGCATACTTATCTCTCTCTCTCTCTTTCTCTCTGTTTCTCAGCTTCTCCTACGTTCTTCCCCTTTGATTCTATGCATTTTTCCAGATGCGCTGCGATTTGTTTTCACATACATAATCGCTATTGATCAAAATCTAACAGTTGTTGGTTCTTAATGCATTGCAAATGAAAATAAATGGGAAGAAAAGAGAAATAAGATTTTCTATAGATTTTTATTTTTATTTTTTTCATAAATTAGTTGCATTATTTTATTTTTATTTATTTTTTTTTTCATAAATTAGTTGCATACAAAATTTATTTAAATTTAAATTTATAGAAAATTACTCAAGATTTCTTCTAGTTGATTTTTATTTATTTGATTTTTATTTATAAAAATTTTGCATACATTTTTTGTAGCTTTGTTTACTGACTTAAAAAATAAATAACAAAAGTAACAAAAAAAAAAAATGATAGTTGAAGTTGACGAAAACATCAAGTTATAAATTACTTATACTATGATAATATTCAACTTTAATGCAATGATGATGACTTCCAGTTAGTGCAGTTCAGCTGCCTGCTATTGGTAGGAGGAGGAATCACAATTCCATTGATAAAAACGCGCGCGCATAAACAGGATATAAAAATGCATTTGCAATGCGCCGTAAACGCCATCAACAACAAAAACAACAACAACAACAACAATAAAATCAAAGCAATATACGCACACACAATAAAACTCGCACACACACACATATATAATCAGAAAATCAGCAAGGATAACAATAACAAAGAGCAGCGGGCGCTCTCAATGCGTCTGATGTCCTAAGCCAATGCACGTTTCAATGAATTGTTTTTGTTACTGTTCTTGTTGTTGTTGTTGTTTTTTTTTTTTTTGGCAGTCTAAGGCGCTACGCTGGCAGCTGCCTTGCAGGATAACCTAAAGCCAAAACCGGATTTCGGCTCATATAGGCGAGGGAGAGAGAGTGTGTATGAGCTATGCTCTGATCCTGTTACCGTACGGTAAGGGCAAGGGCAAATGAGATCAACCCCTAAATTGGTGGGATCGCGACTACTTAAGGCTCTGCCCGGTAGGAGAGTTTTGTAGCATTGCGCATTCAACATTTCGAGCAGTTTGATCGCGACATTGGCAACGATCACAGCTCCCGGGACTTCTCGGCAAACACAACGTTCGTTCTCTTAACTTAACAAAAAAAAAAATCCAAACTCTCAAGTCGTAAAAGTGTTTGGAAAGACAACCGGTTCAACATAAACGGTTCGGTTCGGTTACTTTGCCTATTGTGACCGGGGTCTAGGTCATTGGCATACGTGCGTCCCACTTTTAATGCGTATAATTGCAAAGGATATTCGACTCAACATACCAGAAATGTTGATGATAACGTCATCTAAACATCATCATCATCATAATCATCATCATCATCATCATAATCATCATTATGAATATTTTGATCTACAATAAACAAGATCAGCTGTTTAATATTTTGCATCTAATTATGAAAATTCCAGTTTTTCTCAGAGTTATATTTACCCTGAGATTTCAAGGATCTTGTTTTGTGACGTCGTTTGGTACGTTTTTCTCCTGGTATCCACTGTAGGCCTCTATGTTATTTGACCATAAGGCACGCGGTGAATGCCAAGAGCGAACGAAACTCTACAATATTTTGAAAACAACAAACGACAAAAAAAAAATAAATAAAAAATGTTACATAAAAAGTGTTGAAATATATTTCTGAAAAATATAAAGAAAATATATAAAAAAAAAATATTAAAAATATTTAAAATATATTTATAATAAACTGCAAGAATTTCGATATAGTGAAAGTGTTGTAAAATATGCTGCTGAAATTAGTTAATATTAAAAATTGAAATAATGGTAAGTAAACTTGGTTTATAGTCTGGTTTATATCAAGAATTTATACAAATTTTGAGAGTTCATTAAGCTAAAGATTAATAATTAATACAAAGAACTAAAAGTATCATATCTATGCTAAGCTCTAACTATTTATGCAGCTGAGGAAATTTGATATCTTTTAGCATAATTTTGAAGAGAATTTCTCATTTTAAAGCTTTTGCTTATTAAAATAACTAAAATAACTTTGGCGGATGCCAATAAGCTGTAAAAAGCAGCAGCAGAACAGCAAAAGAAAAAGAAGAAGATTATAATTTCTTTGGCGGAAATTAATTTAACGTCAGCAACATGCAAAGTCCTTGCACAAATATGCATTAGTCGCGGCTTAGTGCAGGCAGCTGCCAACGAGTGAAAGAGGAAAAGAAAGAAAGGAATGTTAGAAGGACGCGCATAAGATGACGGCTGCCGGATGACGACAAGCAATGTGAATAAGGATGAGGATAAGGATGAGCACAAGGCCAAGCGGAAACGGAAATGGGGCCGCGCAGCCCTTCATCACCTTGTAAAGATGCGCAATATAGCGCGTTCAGCCAACGTTGTTGACAAAAGCCAACAGCAAAATTTCTATGAACAGCAAAATGAAGGCAAGAAAGCAACAAAATGACAACAACAACAAAATTTTTTTGTTACTAAGTAGAAAATTGCAATATATGTACGTGTATTTGACATTTAAGTGCATTTTGTGCAAAAGCAAACGAAAAAAAAAATAAAATAACAAATAAAAAAAAAAAATATGAAGAAAATTCAACGAAAAAGAAAATTGTCAAAGGTGAAAGGCGTGCAGAGAATTTAATATCTAAATATTTGAGCAAGCATGACATGAAAATATATGTAAAATCTTTAGAGATAACAAAATGCAACAAAAATATGTATGAGCATACAACAACAACAATAACAACAAAGAGTAGAAAAAAATGTAGAGCTAAAGGTATAAAAAAAAAACAGCTCAAAGTCTATGCTTGACTTGAAAATTATCTGTAAATATATTTTGCTAGTTTTTAGTATGAGAAAAAACAAAATTTGAGAAATTTAATGCTGAAAAAAAAATCGTAGAAAATCTGCTAAAATATTTATGCAAAATATATTTATATATTATTATATTTTCTAAGTAGTCTTAGCAACCTGTTAAACAACAAGTTTTATAGGGTATATGAAATGCAAAAATAATATGCACATGTTTGGCAAAGTGCTGGGATTTAGTTGCGACACATGAGCCAGTCAGGGCTATGTGTGAGTGTGTGGGCGTGGCAGCATTAGTTACTCGCATGAGATGCTAGTGCATGTGGCAGCGGCTGACTGAGTGCAGCACACACACACACAGAGAGAGAGAGAGAGAGAGAGAGACAGACACATACATATGCATAGTTTTGTTCATTTTCTTTTTTATTTTGTATTTTGCGCTTTTCTACGCGCTTCTCAGCCATGCCAAACCCTTGGGCGTTATTTCACTGCTTTTGCCGCTTTTGCCATGCAAATTTCTGCATGAAAATGAAGGCAGTTGTAGCTGAACTAAGCAACTAGACCCCCCCACCCCTCTCTCACTGCTTGCCACAAATGTGCCTGGCAACACAACACAGCAAGGCGCCACTTTTTGAGCATTTGGGGCAAAATGCGTTTCATTTCGCATATGCATAAAATCTACAACGTTTGCTTCGTTCTCATTTTTTTTTTTTTGTATGTTGCCTGCAGGCAACAGCATTTCATTTCAGTGAGAGTATAACACACAAACACACACACACTAACATATACATTCATATATGCATAGAGAGCATGGATTTTGGTGGCAATAAACGCAAAAACTTAATAACTGTTCAATGCAGATTACTTGGAAAATTGTGCTTGCGGGCAAAGATGAATAGAATGTTAAAGGACGAAGCAAAATTTTTGCGTACTGTCATGTTTGTCTTTCTCTTATGCAAATTTCACTTACAGAACTTTTTGCAAAAACGTTCAAGTGCTTGCGGTTACCATATCCTTTGGAATATTGATATCTCTCTCTCATTCTTACACTCTGTGTGTGGGAGTGTGTGTGTGTTTTTCTGTGGTTAGTGGCAGACTGTAAGAAGCAACATTTTGATTGGCATTTTGCATAAGCAGTTCAATGCAATTGCCATGCGGTTACGTTTTTGCTGCCTTTTCAATAGTTTCATTTTCTATTTTCCTTCACATTTTTTTTCTTTGTGCAACGTTTCAGGTTAAACCGCAAAAATCTATGTAAAGCATAAAATGTATTAGAAGCACAAGCATATGTGCAGCTGTATAGACCACAGAAATATATATATATATATATATATGCATGTGTATATATAATATATATCTACCGATATATAGATATATATATATAGTTATTGCCGGTTATGAATGCGACTGGCAGCTTGGCCGAGGTCATTTGATTTGTTCATGCATGAAAATGTTCGCATTGCACACATAAAAGCGGAAATTGAAAATATATAAATCTTATACACACACACACACACACGCACATACATACACACACACTCATACTGCACATATACATCGCTGAGCATACAAACGCTTGACTTGCGCCTGGATATTGCATTTCAAGCTGCATGCAGTCAAAGGATGCTGCTTCTCTTCGTCTTCATCTTTCTCTTTCTCACTGTCGCTGCTTGTTGCACTTCTTGTTTCATTTTCTTTCATTATCATTATCATTATTATGAACTGACAAAATTGAAAAACATTTAATGAAAATAATTATGCAGACACGCAGACATTTTTGACAAGTTCATTAAAGAAAATTGAGCTCAAAAACTGCATTTAACATAATTATTTGATATGCTTTAACACAATTTTCTTCTTTATTATGATTAAAAAGCAACAGTTATAATTTATTATGAAAAAAATTAACATAGACAAAGCGTAAGAAAACTTAAATTGAAATTGATTTATATGAAATATATTTTTTGCATTTATAAAATTTATCTAGATAATCTATAGATAAGCTTGTATTATTATGAGTCTTAAGTAACATAAATTGAGTTGAGCTTGATTTATAAATTATTTGTAAATTGATTTGTGAGACTAGAAAATAAAGTTATTTTTAGCAACGAATTATGCAAAAGATTCTCAAAATGAAATTGAACTGCAAGATAAATCTACTAAATGGCAATACGTAAAATGTGTAATCCATTAAGAGAGAGAGAGAGAGAGAGAGGGGAGAGAGAGAAGCGTAGAGTGTGTGTATGTTTGAGTTAACGCAAGCTAAGCATAAGACTTGAAAAATATTAAGCACGAGCACGAACAGCAACATAAATCCCAGAAAGTGTTTTTTCTCATCTAATACAAAGTACTATGTGCCTTGTGCCTTGTGCTATGTGCTATGTGCTATGTGCTATGCGCTATGTGATTCAATGTGATGAGCAAGAAGCATTTTGTTAGCTTGAGAGAGAAGCAATAGCAGAGAACAAACCATCTGCAACAGAGTTTTCCATTTCGCAATAATAAATCTGTGCATGCAATGAAATGTAACACGAGATATTGAATTCAATGTTGCCTTGTATTCAAGGGATGGGAATTGTTAAGAGTGAAAAAGGGCGCATATATAGGGTCGTATGGCACGGGGCAGAAGGCAGAAGGCAATGGCAACGGCAACGGCAACGGCAACGGCAACGGCAACGGCAACGGCAACGGCATCGGGGTTAGGCCAAACCAGGCCAGTGTTGCGCTGTGATAAAGAAAAGTGGCAGCAAATGCGGAAGAATAATGCGACAGCACGAACAACAGACAGAGCGTGGCAGCTGGGTGGCTGCTCAGAGGGTAGCAAAATGCCAAGGGGACGAACGGCCAGGATGCATTACAATGGCAAAAAAAATATATATACATATACATATAGGCTGACATAAAAAGAGAGACAGAGACAGAGAGTAAAAGAGACAAAGGTGAAGTGAGGGGCAGAGAGACAAACAGACAGACAGAGAGACATGCTACAATTGAGACAATGCAACGCCCGCAACACGGAACAAGAACAATTGCAATGCGGCAACTAATATTTTATGCGTAAAAGCAACACTGATATGGACACAACAGCGAGGGCAGCTCGTAAACTACTCGAAATGTGCAAAAAAAAGAAATTGGAAACTGATTTATTTCAAATTGTAGCTTCAGATAGCAGAAGAAATACTGCAAAAATAAGATAAGCTAAAAGAAGAGAAGAAACTGCAGTTAAAAAAACTAAAAGAAAGTTGTAAATGAAATAAAGCAGAATGAATTACAGAAACTATCGCTATTACTATCGGCAAAACTATGAAGCAGATATATTTCAAGAGATGCAGAGATTCTCAGCCGAATTACATCGATAGTTCACAAAATGTGAGTACAAAAAATAGAAATAAATGAGATTTATTCCAGATCCTCAAAAAAGTTTGGTAAAAAAAAGTATGAAGTATGAAAAACTATCGTTATAAGTATTGTCAAAGACTTCAATATCAATCATGTTAAATGTATAAGTGATGAAATATATCGCTATTACTATCGCAAAAGTTGTGAATGAAATTTGTTTCGATAGATGCAGAAAGGATCACGATAGTTTCACTTAAAAAAGAGCAGACTCTCTTACTATCGTCAAAGTTTTATTACTTGTATTATAACTTAGCAATATAAATAATCGTTACGATATTTCTTTGGGTTCACGCAGTCAACACTAGGGAAAATATAATTTTCTTGTAAAATGTTCACTGCAAGTGAAATGTTCTAGAGTATTTAAGCAACATCACGTGCCAGTTTTCTTGTGGTTTTTCTTTTTTTTTCTATATTTTTTTTTTTCATTTTTCTTTTACTTGTAGCTGTTGCAATTTTTTTTTCTCTCTCTTAACATGCTTGTGCAATTTTCCATTAAGGGAATTAGTTGAAGAACAACAAGAGTAACGCTGATGAAGAAGAAGAAGAAAAAGAAGAAGAAGATGAGGCAAAGGCAGATGTAGAAACAGAAGAGAAAACAGCGACAAAATGGTAAAAGCAGCACAAGTGTAAGTATGCAACAGTGAGTACATATGTACATATACTTATAAGCAAGACTGTAAGTATGCGCTATTTATGTGCGGGTGTGTGTATGTGTAGGTGTGTTTGTAATATATATATGTACAAGTCTACTAAGAGAATTTTGCTGATTTATAGAAGGTGACAGTTGTGGGCACCAAATGATAACAAGCTTTCACCTTACATCCCACTACTCATACTCTCTCTCTCTCTCTCTCTTTTTCTTTCTCTTGCATTGCCAGTCGACAGAAACGAAGCGAAAATTTTCTATCAAATGTTTGGGCTTGTTAGTTGTTGGTTGTGCAAAACTGGCGTTTGTTTGGCAGCCAGAGATTTTCTCAACTATATTCCTGTCCGTTGAGTATTGCAATTGCCTGCTGCCTTGCCTTCCCACTTGCCTCTTGTCTGTGCCTGTGTCTGTATCTGTATGTTGCAGGATCTGGTACTGTTGTAACAGCTGCAACTGATGTGCATGAAAAGTGGTTTTTCGTAGCGTACAAATGCTCATACTAGAATATTGTATACTATATACTACTATATGGTCTATAGTTATGCCTTCTGCCGCCCATTTCTCTCACATTGCCATTGACAATGTTCAGGGGGGACAGCCACAGACTCAGCCAAAGATGAAGCGAAAAACGAAAAATTTCGTCGCTTTGCTATAAATTAAAGTGTTGTCAGCATCTTCATGCCACATGTGGCATATCGGGTAAAAGTTCACACTGAAATTTATTAGATATATATAATATAGATATATGTATATATATATAATTTTTTTTTCTTTATTTATTATAAAAAATATTTTATATGAACGCGAAATGTTACAGCAAAATGTTGTACGTGAATTTTTTTTTAAAGAATTTTTCTTTTTTCTTTATCGTTAGAATTTTTACTATCAAAAAATTTTATGTATAACAACTAGACACTTTACATAACCTCAATTCAGTTTATTTGATTCAAACTTTACACAAAGCAATCAACTTTTTTGACTTCATTAAATATTTATCGCATAATTGCTTTAGAATTGTTCTACGACTTTCGTTTGTATTGTGTTTATAAGTAATTTTCAATCAATTCCATAAGTTGAGTATAGAAAATTTCATTGGAAAACTTTTATGGCATACCAACAAAACTTCTCTCTTTCTCTCTCTGTCCCTCTCTCTTTCTCTTTCTATGTCTGTGTGTGTGTGTGCGCATTTTAGCCATGAAATAAATTTATTAAAATTGGTAAAACTAACAAAAGGGAACTACACATCAATAACAGCAATAACAGCAAGTAAAAAAGGGGCAAAAGTTGAGCATGCACGACTCTAAGATACCCGGCACTTGGCTTTATTATGCACAGTTATGTTGTAAAGTTAAATATGAATAGAAGTTGATAGAAAATCTTTACTGATTGAGAATATATATACACTATATAATCATACATGACTCTAAAATACCCGGCACTTGGCTATGTTATGCAGTGGATTGATATAGAGTTGAGCTGCGTTAGATGTTGATGCAGAATATCGACTGATTGAGATTATATATATGCACTATATAATGCACGACTTTGAAATACCCGGCACTTGGCTATGTTATGCAGTGGATTGATATAGAATTGAGCTGCGTTAGATGTTGTTGCAGAATCTCGATTGATTGAGATTATATATATGCACTATATAACCAACGCATGCACGACTTTGAAATACCCGGCACTTGGCTGTGTTATATAGTGGCTTGATGTAGAGTTGAGCTGCGTTAGAAGTTGATAGAGAATCTCTGCTGATTGAGAATTATACACTATATACTAAGTATACATGACTCAAAAATACCCGGCATTTGGCTATATTATACAGGGAAGGTTATACAATAAAACTTCGGTTGATGTTCATAGAAAATCTCCGCTGCTTGAGAATATATAAACAATATATAGTCAAAGCTTTTTCACTTTTCTTATGACATGCAACTAGCAGTCACTTCTTACTATATCTGCCGGATATAACTGCAACACAAGCCGCAACAACAAAACTGCAACAAAAATTTGTGAAAAAGTTATTCTAAAAGCATTTGACGGAAATTAAACAATTTCAATTTTATTAATTGCCTTTCAGAAACACACAGAAAAATTGTAAATTGTAAATTGTAAAAATAATTTAGTTGAATTAAATAGCGAAACGCGACAAAAAAAAAACAACAAGATAAAAAAAAAATAATGAAAATGAAATAAAAAAATAAAATGAAATGAATTGAATAAAAAACCAAATCACTCGGAAATGTGAAACGTTTCTATTTCAGCTATTTCATGAAATGCAATTTTGTTTTTTTTTTTTCCTCCCATTATTTTTTTTTTGCTGTCATGTCTTTTTGTGTGTGTATGTGTGTGTGTGTGTTTGTGCTTTATTTTTCTGGCATTTTGCCTATTTTGTTGCCAATATTCATTTGAACACGTTTCGGGTGCTAAAAAGTGCCTCAATTAAATTTCAGTGATGCCTAATGAGCCCGATAGGACATTACAAACGCCTCTGTTCTGGTTTCTGGTTTTAACAGCGTTGCGCCATTGGGATTGAGATAGAGAGCAATGTCATTGGGAATGAGTGGGTGTTGGTTAGTGGGAGTTGGATAGCAATAAGAGTTGGCTTTAAGAGGAAGTGATAGAGGAAAGAGAGAGGTATGAGATGTGGGCAAAGTCATGCCATCATCCAATAATGGCCAAAAGCAACGAAAGCAACGAAAGCAATGAAAGCAATGAAAGCAAAGCGAAAGCGTAACTAACAAAAATTGCCAACGTTGCAGTTGAGCTTTGGACTCTCAGACCCGGATCCGGATCCGGGCAGCCATGTTGATTTCATTTCATTTAGTGGCATTGCGAGTATTTGCTGTTGTTGTTATCGTTGCTGTCGTTGTCGTTGTTGTTTTTGCTGTGGTTGCTATACGTAAAATTCTCTTTTTGTCTTTGTCGCTTCGTGTCTGTTATATGTGTTGTCTTTGACTCTGTTGTTGTTGTTGCTGTTGTTGCTATTGCTGTTGTTGCTGGTATGTGCGTGTGTGTGTGTGTGTAAATGTGTATTGGTTGCCTGGCCACGCCAACGCAAAAACCATTTCGCGCAATGGCCGCCGTTGCTTTGGCGTTTTCCAATGGCGTCTGGCTGCCCATTAGTATAACACCAAAGCAACAACAACAACAACATCAGCAACAACTGCCATAGCAGCAATTTCTGATATTATGAAAATTGAAACATGCGTTAAAGTCGAATTTTATCTACTCTATGCAGTAAACTATTTTGTATCACAAGCTGCAAAATAACAAAATAAAATTAATGCATAAGAAAGTTAAAGCAGCGCCATCTAGCGTACAGTTTTCTATTTAAAAATTTAAAAGTTTTCAATTTGTTTAAAGAATTTGAAATTCAATAAAAAAAATATTTTTAAATTTTGTAAAAAAATTATTCTATAATTATTAATAAAAATATTTTAAAATTATTTAAATTCTAAAAAAAAAAATATTTTAAAATTCTAAAAATTTTCTGAAATTATTTTCAAGTGCAGAAAACTGTAAAAATTGTTCTAAAAAATTTCACAGTCCTCAAACTTTATAAGAAAAATCAAGCATAGCTTGCAATATAGAGTAGCGTACAACTGCCGCTTTCTCCGTAGTAAGCCGCAAACATGTTGCAGGGGCTGGCCTAGACCTGGTCAAAAGGTGGATATATTGATAAATAGATGGATGGATGGTTGTATGTATAAATGGATGAACTGGAAATGCTTTGGCATGCGCTAGGGAGTGAACGTGCAGTGAACCGTAGTAAAGACAACAAACATCAGTTGGCCAAGTTTCTTTGTACTTGTTGTTGTTGTTGCTTAACGACAAATCGAAAATAACAACAGGCAAACATCAAATATGGCGGCAATGGCCAAGTGTATCACACTCAAGGGAGAGTGTCGACTTCAAACTCCAAACTCCAAAACTACAGAACAAATGTTTTAAGCTATGGTAGCAGTGGCAGCAGCAGCAGCAACTTCAGCTCCTGTTGCCAGTTTGTTAGTCTGCCAGCTTGTGGCTGCTGTTCCCCAAACGTATAAAATGCCCAAAACAGCAGCAGTAGCAATAGCAGCACTCAATGGAGTTTCCCTTGCTGTTGGTTCTTTGCTGTTTTGAAGTTCTCGCTCCTCTGCTCAGCTTGTAAAAGACCGGCAAAAAGCAGCAACCGGTAAAATCGAATGTTCACTTTGCACACAAACACACGCACGCTTGCTCACTCTCTTTCTCTCTCTTTGACTCATACTTTGTCTCTTTCTCTACGCTTGACTGATTTACTCCCACGCTTACACCAACATACACACACACACACTCACACAGAGACACACAGAGACACATTGCATATATAATGTTTGAAATTTTGCACACATTTACAATAATTGTAAATGTGTTGAAAATCGTTTGCACAAACTGTGAGCAGCAACAAACACGCTGCTCGTGTGTCTGTATATGTGTCTCAATGCTTGCTCATTTGTTAAGGGGAAATGGCCTTTGTCTGTCTCATTGTATGCCTGTATGTATGTATGTGTGCATGTGTGTGTGTGTGTGTTTGTCTGTAAGTGTGTTTTCGCTGTGAGCGCAGCCATGTTTTTTTCCAGCGAGCTATAAGGCGCAAGCGCCATAGCATACACTGTGCAAAATGCTTACAAAGTAAAAGTCGACAACATTTTGTTTAATGATCAGCATAAAATAAAATTGAAAATAAATTTTAAAAATTTAAAAAAAAAATAAATAAAATTGTACTCCACTTTTTTCATTATTTAATTTTTTTTTTTTAAATATTTAAAATATTTAAAAATATTTTTTGCATTTTTTTTTGTCATTATTATATTTGAAACGATCAGTCGCCAGAAAATATAAAATTAAAGCCGTTGAAATAAAATTGATAAATATTTTTGAATACTTAAAAAAATCTTTAAAATTATTATAAATAATTTTTATATTTTTTTTTATTTTCATATTAACAATTTCCTTTTTTTTAAAAATTCAATAAATATTTTAAAATATTTTTTTTTTATATAATTAAATACAATATCAATGCTGCTAATTTGCATATATCGCTTAACAATTTCAAGTCTTTGATAATTATCTGTAACATTCTTTGGAAGTGAAATGCAATTGAAAGTCAGTAACTCTTCAAGTGCGAGCTGTTGCAGGAACATTGTTAATGCTAAGTGCTGCAGATCCTTTATTCATTACAAATGCATTCATTATAGCTAACCGCATTAGTGATTCTCGACCCCCTTAAGCCTCATCCCATTGCCATTTGTATGATACTAGAAGCTGAACTGAAATCATCAAGAATTTACTATGTAGATTTCCGGGCAGTCGAGAAAATAGCAAAAACATGGAAATGCTAAATCCAAGCAGAGGCAGCCACTTGAGACTAGCTTTGGCTGCCTCAAGGGAGCTTGGGTCGAGTCTCTCTGTTGGCCTTGTGGCTGCCAACAGCAGCAGCATCAACAGCAGCGGCAATCGAGGCAACCAGCTATGTTGCCACCTGACGACGCATCTGTGTGGCGAGCTGTACATGGCAACCGCTTTTATAGTCGGCCTCACACACACTCAACGAGCAATAGCTTTTAGCTGCGCACAACATGGCGTATGAGCAATGGACACGTATACGAACAGATACACACACAGACACACACAGAGAGACTTACAGATACAGATATATATAGAGAGAGAGAAAGAGAGAGAGAGACATGTGTGTGAATTTCTCTCCCAGATATTGCCATAGCAACCTTGACTACCTGTGCTCATGCCCCGCAAGCTTAACCTCATGATGTTGGTTGTTGGCATGGGGCATAATAAGAGGCATGAGGCATGAGGCACGACATAGCATAGCGTTTGGGCCACGTCAGTCACTAGCGGCGGTCGCAGCTGCAGCATACACCTTGAGTTTTTTGCCACATTTCGTTGGCTTGACGACGGCTTTTGGTGCTGGTTTTTGGCTTCGGCAATGGCAATGGCAACAGCAACATCAGCAGCAGCAGCAGCAGCAGCAGCAACGGCAACGGCAGCAATATTTGCCTGCCTTTGTACAGTTTTCGGTCGCAGACTTTTGGTTTTAATGGATCGATGACTCTTTGTAACAAACGTTGGCCCCAGCAGCAATAGCAGCAGCAGCAACATCATCGTCATCCTGGCCATGTGCTCCAACGCTGTTGGCTTCAGGTTTGTGGTGTGTCATGGTGCTCAACTTTTTTTGCCAATGCGGCCACATTTGAGCACTTTTTGGCACCCGTTTTTTCCCTTTTACAACATTTTCGGCATTTTCCCACATCTCTTAGCCTTTTCAACGAACTTTTTCTCAATATGTCTGCCAGTGTGTGTGTGTGTGTATGTGGCAGCAAAGTTTTCCTTTCTGGCATGTGCCATGCAAGAGAAAAAAAATAAAAGAAAAAAAAATGTTTTCATATTGGGGGAATTGCAAGTACATACAGAGCACGGACATATGCATATATATAGCATATATCATATATAGTATATATAGTATATATAGACATGAGATATATATATATATATAATGTATATATATTGCCATCACGCATGTGGCATGCATATTTTTATATGCCTCAGCTACAAGTTACAGTTACCAAAGGCTCAGCTGAGGTGACAAGCGTGCGTTGATTAGATTTTCGTCTTGCCAAGTTGCCAAGTTGCCAAGTTGCCATGTTGCGGTCAGGTGAACGCTGCTGCCCTAAAAATGTGAAGGTAAAACTCGAAGGCAATAGCATTGGCAAAGCCAAAGGCAAAGGCGAAGGTAAAGGCAAAAGGTGAAGGCGTTCAACTGACGCATTTATAGGTTAGCTGGTTACTTTTACGCCGTGACTGGCACTTGCGGCTTATACGTGCAACTTAAAGAGCTTAAAAAGTCTCAAAATCTAAGTCAAGTTTCTCAGTTGCTATTTTCTACTGTCACAAATTCGATTAGATTTTTGTGCATGAAACCAATTGAACTGCAAAAAGTTATTTTCTTTTATGCTATTGCTGCTTTTGCTGCTGATGCTGCTATTGTTGCTGTTGCTGTTTCAGCTTTTGTTTCTCTTTATGTTTCTAAATCTTTACTTTGCATTTACATTTTTTTTGTTTTTTTTTTTCAACTTCTTTATTTGATGCAATATTTACGGTTCATTGCGAATGCGAATGTAGAATAAGAAATGGGAAATGGTGAATACCAAATGCCAAATGCCATACCCTGCACCTCCCCCTCAGGTACTACTTTGTATACGCAATACTCACAACACTCACAACACTCACTATCCCAATACTCAGTACTCAGTACTTTAGTATAAATTCCCAATGCACACACACAATTTGCACTCGAACAAATGCAAATAAAATACACTTTTCAATGGAAATTGATTTATTTATATTCGGTTTGCTAGCCAGCACAACAAGCCAGGCAAACAAATAAATAAATGCGACTCTATATACTAGTGAGAGAGAGATAGATAGAGAGAGAGAGGAAGATATATAGTGCATAAATGAGCAGAAAATACTCTGTAAAACAATGAATTAAATTTCATTGTCAGCTGTTGAAATGTAAGTTATAAAAAGTAAGTTGTAAAAATTATCATAATATTTATTTATTTTTATTTTCATAATTTAATAATTATTTTTATAGTTTTTTTATAATTTAATTTTTTTTTAATAATTTTTATAGTTAATATTTTTTCACTGGAAAAAATTTTATAAAATATTCAATTAATTTTTTTTACAAAATATATTTTATATATTTAATTTAATAATATTTAATTTATAATTTTAATTTTTTTTAACAATTTTTTTTTATAATTTTTATATTTAATATTTTTTTTAACCTGGAAAAATGCTTAATAATATTAAAAAAAAAATTTTTATATTTACAATTTCAATTATCGTACATTAAATAACTAAAAATATTTTAAAATATTTTTTTTAAATAATTTTGAATAATTAAAATTTAATTTTTTATTTTATATTATTTTTTTTATATATATATTTTTTTATTTAAAAATTGTATAATTCTAAATTCACATGCATATCCCCTACTGTTACTGTAAGTGCAGAGTATATAAAATACAAAAGCATCTTCAGCTGCTGTTGTGCTTGAAATACTCGCATTTGGTTGCCTAGATACGTAGATACAAGTAACTGGCTGCACTTCAATTGCAATGGCAAATAATACAAGTTTGTTCTACACACACACACACACACGCACGCACACGCACATGAACATACAGCTGCAGCTTATAGTAGTTTTTCTTTATTGCAATAATATTTATTTAGCAAGTATTTCGATATTTGCTCTGTTCTTTGATCTATAGAGAAACATAAAGTGAGAGAGGAGAGAGAGAGAGAGATAGAGAAAAAAATGGAAATTTTTTAATATGTGCAAAGGAAATGAATTATGAGCAATAACAGCAGCAGCAACAGTAGCAGCAGCAGGTGCAACATTTAAAAAGGATTTTCAAAGGGACAAAAAAATATTATACAATGAAAAAAATATAAATAAATAAATATTTTATAAATAAATTGTAATATTTTATTTAATTGATTCTTTTTTTTTATTTTACAATTTTATTTTCTTTTAATTGATTTAAATACAAAAGGAAAAGTTAATGCAAGAAACTTTTTTTTTTTTTTGCTGTCAATTGTGAGTTTGCATGCATTTGGCAAAAGCATTTTTGACAACGTTATAAGTCGATTATGGATCTACGTCAAATTAAATTTTGGCTAAATCTGTTGCCAAAATAGGCAGCATGCAGCATGCAGTAGACAGCAGGCAAAGCCAGCAAGCAGCAGGCAACGGCATTGAGCTTAAAACCAAAAGTTCCGAGTGCTCAGTAACTTTTATCAAGCACACAGAGAAAGAGTAGAGAAAGAGAGAGAGAGAGAGAGTGAGTAGTGCAAACTAAAAGCGCCAATTGACGACGAAATTTCAATTTGTCTAACGAGTTGGCGGGTAAAGTTTTTTGCACATACGCTTTTGCCCACATAAAAGCAGCTAACAGCAATGGCATCAACAACTAGCAGCCGCAGCTGCAGCAGGGCTACAATCAAAGCCATCAAATGCATAAAGGCTTAGTGGCAACTTTTACTAGAACTACAGCAGCAGGCACGCCCACATTGCCAGCAATCCATAGAAAGCACAACCTCAACCCCTACGGCATGCTACACTAATGGAAAACAATTTTCATTCGCTAATGAAGTGAAGCTCAACGACAACATCATCAGCAGCAGCAGCACTGCAATAGCTGCAGCCAAAGCAGCAACAAAAATGCAGCTTGGCAAAAGCTATTAAAAAAAAATAAATAATAATAATAAAAAAATATAAAAGAAAATACTTTTAAAGGCTTCAGTTATTAATTTCCATGGTTGCAGTTGCTTTATTTTTCGGGCGCTGTCAGAGACATGCGACGTTGGCTGCGTATTAAATTGGCTTAATTCGCAGAAAATGGCAACGTTGCTGCAGCAATTGGCAACAACAAGAACAGCAGCAGCAGCAGCAGCAGCCATAACAACAATAGTCATCATTGAAATCAACATAATCATGATGAGCTGGCAGCAGCATCATGTTCTTCTTATTGTCAACAGCAACAACAATATAAAACAAATAAGAATTTGTCAAGTGCACAGACTGATGAACTATGAAATACGCTGTACTTTAAATTATTTAAATATTTTTTAAATCAAAGTGAAATTTAGAAAATATTAAGACAACTTTATTTTACACTTTAATAATTTTTATAGTAAATTTTAAATAAAAAGCTTTTAATGACTTTTCAAGCTATAAATATATATAGAGAATATTATAACAGATACTTATTGAGCAAAACTTTTTTGCAAATGAATAATGAACAATTGTGCGCAGCACAAATTGCAATTGTTGCTTGCAGCTTGCCAGTCAAGAAGTGAAATTTGAACAAGTCATCGAAAACTGTATAGTGACAAGTTGACTGCTAGATGCACTATAAACAGTGGGGAAAAAATATTTAAATATATTATTATTTTTTTTTTTAAATTTTTCTGTTTATAATAATAAATGATTATTCATTGATTTGGATGCCACATAAAATATATTTTTATATTTTGTATATTTTTATATTTTTATATTTTTATATTTTTATATTTTTATATTTTTATATTTTTATATTTTTATATTTTTATATTTTTATATTTTTATATTTTTATATTTTTATATTTTTATATTTTTATATTTTTATATTTTTATATTTTTATATTTTTATATTTTTATATTTTTATATTTTTATATTTTTATATTTTTATATTTTTATATTTTTATATTTTTATATTTTTATATTTTTATATTTTTATATTTTTATATTTTTATATTTTTATATTTTTATATTTTTATATTTTTATATTTTTATATTTTTATATTTTTATATTTTTATATTTTTATATTTTTATATTTTTATATTTTTATATTTTTATATTTTTATATTTTTATATTTTTATATTTTTATATTTTTATATTTTTATATTTTTATATTTTTATATTTTTATATTTTTATATTTTTATATTTTTATATTTTTATATTTTTATATTTTTATATTTTTATATTTTTATATTTTTATATTTTTATATTTTTATATTTTTATATTTTTATATTTTTATATTTTTATATTTTTATATTTTTATATTTTTATATTTTTATATTTTTATATTTTTATATTTTTATATTTTTATATTTTTATATTTTTATATTTTTATATTTTTATATTTTATTTCATTATTATATATAATTTTTTTTATCATCTATATTGTCTTAGCTAATATGCTGCATGCTGAAGTTGAAATAACAGTGTATTAGTATTGTTTTTGCAACCGACATGCTCAAGTGGAAAAAAGCATTGCGCATACGCCCGAGTGCACTTGGTAATAATAATTTGAGCTGCCTGACAGTCAGGTAGTAACTCATCCAAAGCATATCACAAAGCAGAAGAGCAACAAGCAAAACAGAACAGAACTATACAGAACTGAACAGAACTGAACAGTGCTGAACCGAAGAGAACAGTGTAGAACAGAAGTGAATAGAATAGAATAGAATCCTTCTTTGCTGTATAGAACATTTGAGTAAAGTCAAAGGAGTTTGCAAGCATTTCATCAGCATTGTTTCTGTCTCTGTGTATGTGCTTCTGTGTGTGTGTGGGATGACATAAATCACCAATGGCTAAACAAGTGATAGCCTGACATATACACACACACACACACAGGCAGCAACAAACACAAATATACATCAAAACACACACACACACAGACACATACATACGCACATAGATTGACAAGAGGAAACTAAGCTGATGGCATGGCAACGGCAAGATATAAGATATATGGATGCTGCTGTTGAGTGACTGCTGCTAAGCTTAAGGCTTGAGGTTTGAGGTTTGAGGCTTTTCTATAGTGTTGCCAAGGTGTCGTGGTCAGAGTTTGGTTATGGTTGAGCCCAAGCAATAGCAATCAATAAACAAATACATGTTGAACTTAAGGTGGAAATATGCAAATCTTCATTTCCCAGCACAATTTTGCTTCACTGACTTTGTGTATGTATTTGTGGGTGTGCGTGTGTGCGCGTATTGGTGTGTGTTTGCAGAGTCTTAAGCCTTTGTGATCGATTAGAGAGACTTCAGCACTCTGCACACTGTATCTCCCAGGACCATTGTTCGTTAATGTATTTCATTTAATGAATCAACTTATCTCACAGCATGCACACATATATTTACCATATACATATATTTGACTGTGTATATGTGTGTGAGTGTATGCTAAGCTATGTTGTATATTTAGAATTTGCATTATTTTGACAGTCAATAGCATTGGGCAGTCATCTCATATCGACTTTGATATCAACATGAATTTCTCAGCCAAAATATATCTGAGAAATATTTTGGCAAATAACTGACAAACAATCAGATAGACAATTTGTCTATTCTTGTGCATTCGACTGTGACTTCTCTTATAATTAAAGTAAATAGAAATTTATAGTAATTAATATGCTTCAAATATATTCTATGAAATTTCAATTTAATATAAATGTTTATTTCAATTTATCAAAGAATTAAATAGAAATTTATTTTCATTAAAAGAAAAGAATTAAATTTAAAATAAATATAAATTGCTAATACTGCTTAGTATTTGTCTCTTTAAGCTTAAAAAGAATTATTTGATGCAATTGAAATTTAAAATATTAAAAAAAAATAATTAAATAGACATTTTTATAATTTCCACTAGAATTTTATTTGCGTAAGAGAAAAATAATAATTTTTAATAATAAATATAAATTGCTAAAATTTAATAATTTTCTTTAAATTGATTTGCATTTTGCAATTAATGCAACACAATAATAATTTTTATTTAAATTTAATTTTTTTCTCAAATAATTACATGCAAATTTATTTTAACTCAATTTCAATTTCACTTTCAATTTAATTTATTTGCCAAAGAAAAATCATTTTTTTGCTTATAATTAAATTGATAACATGAAATAATAAATTAAATATAAAATTAAAAATTAATAATATTTAATAATTTTTTTTAAAAATTCAAATTTATGATGATTTTTTAATTTAATTGAAATTTCAGCTTAATTTGATAATAATTAAATCTATAATAAATAATTTAAAATAACAGCCTAAAAATAATATTGATAATATTTAATATATTTACTTTTAAATTTAAATTAAAATTAATTTAAATGTATAATTAAAATATTTGTAATAAATTATAAAATAATTAAATAGAAATTTGCTTAACTTTCAATTCAATTTCATTTTGTAATTTTGCAAAACTTTGTATTACTTGACGTTCAAGTTGTGCAAACAAGACAAGAAATAAAAGAATTTTTTTGTGCCTGACTTTGAAGTGGCGACACAACTAAGTTGCAAAAATTGAGATTGATGTTGCTTTTGTTTCGTTTCCCCCTCCCCCCCAAAAAAAATTGTTTTCTTTTCCAACTTTTCCAATATAAAATCCATTAAAATACAACAAAAAAGAAGAAGAAGAAGCAGAAGAGGTAGAGGAAGAGAAAAAAAAAATAGAAGTAAAACAATAGTGGAAAAAGCTAAAGGAAAACTTTATACAGCACACACAAATGTTGCAGAGTCGAAATCAAAAATCATAAAATTAAATGCTAACCAACGAAAAAGTGCGCCAAACGAAAATACAATTTCGAAATTTTATTACACTTTCCATTCTGTCAATTTGTGCATGTTGCCGACCACCGACTGCCGGCCGTTGGCAGCTGCGTTGACGTCGACAGCGTGATTGAAAGTAAGAGAGAGTGAGAGAGAGAGAGAGATAGAGTGAGTGAGACTGCTGAATATCATATCGTAAAATGGAAATGAAATTAAATGCTGAACATTATTTATGACGCTGTGCATATCAAATGCCTGGCAGCAGCAGGACACGATCCACCACCAGCAACAGCAGCAGCAACAGCAGCAGTAGCAGTACCACCCGACGACCCCACCAAAACTTGTAGCCCTTCTGTGCGCACCCCTTTTTACGAGGTTGGTCGAAACGACTCACCGACAGAGTCGACAGAGCCGACAAAGCGACCGGTTGCCTCTGCCTACCTTACAGATGCACAGCTACAGATACGCTGTGTGGCAGATATATACGTGCAAGGATTTTGTTGGAATTTATATTTTATTTTTTTTTTTGTTTTGCATTTTACATTCGTTCTTCGTTTCGTTTCGTTTCGTTTTGTTCCGTTTGTTTGTTGCCTCTGACTCTTTTCTCTTTTTTTGTGTTTTTTTTTTTTTCATTCACTATTATTTGTATCTAATTTGCATATCGTCGTCGACATGCTTGCTGCGCATCCTGGCATTGCGCCGACATCGCCAACGCCACCGCCACCGCCATCGCATCGCATAACGTTCGCATTGCTAGCGTTATCATTGAGTTTGTCTTTTGTTTTGTGCCGTTGTCCTGACAACCACTGGCAAATTTGTTGCCTGCTCGCTTTCTGTTGCAATCCGGCGCAAGTTCGTGCTGCCCGCCAACATCATGCTGAACTTTTAACTACACTACATACATATATATATATATGTATATCTGGCTACTATATAGTATAGACTATCGCTGTCTACTTGCCACGACGTTGCATTTGCTTCGTTGCATTGCCGCATCGTTACGATCCAACACTTGCTCTATGTATATTCTCATCATTCTCTTTTACTACATTCGACATTCCAAAAAATGTTCAGTTTCTTCATTCCCTGCCATGGCATGACTTCATTTCAAAGTTTATTCGGCAACTTGAAGTGCAAAGTTAAGTCAACTTGCCTTGCAGCCAGCGAGCACAAAATGCCATTTCCGTTTCCGGCAACTTTTTGCAAAGAACAAAAGCGTTGCCAGCACAGCACAAAACAGAAAAAAAACAGAGCAAAAAAAAAAAAAGAAATATACAAAAATGAAAATAAAGTTGTGCAGAGCAAAGTTCTAATGCTCTTTCATCCAAAAAAAAGAGAGAGAGAGAGAGCGAGAGATTTAGGTCGCGAATAAAGTTGTAGAACAAGTTAAAAAATATATATTTGAAATTATTTGTATAATTTAAATATAATTAGAATGCAAAAATTCAACATAATCAAAAAATAATTATAATTAAAAAATTTTATTCGCAAATTGAAATTGAAAACAAATTTAATGAACAAAGTTTCATTTTTAGTTTGTTGAGCAAAATTTTTGTATTTGTTTTTTTTTTTTTTGCATTTCGCCATTAAAAGTTGCAAACTCAATGAAAATTTGTGCATATCCATTGTGCAAATGTGTAGCATGTGTAGCATAACTGCCTCATGCCGCTTGCTGCCATACACCAAATGCTTTTGCATAAATTCCAGTCGCAGTCAAATAATATTTGTACTTGCTGCTGTCGAGCTCATTAGTAGCTGGCAACAACAGGCGAACACAACGTACAACGAGTAGTAAGCGGAAACAACACACACACACACATACATGCTTGAACACCCAAAAGTTATCCTGTTGTGTTGTGGGAGTTGTGGGAGGCATAAGTTCTCGATTTGCACGGTGCTCTGTATTAAGCGCACTTTAATCAGTTCTCATACTGCATGCCACGCCCACCGAGAGCCCACCTGTTGTCTGCGTGTGTGTGTGCGTATGTGTGTGTGTGTGTATGTGTTGGAAGTTGACTTATGACTCACGAAAAAGTTGCCAAGCGACATAAATTAAATTACAACTTGTTTCATTGTATTTCTTAGCGCGTGTGTGCGTGTAGGCGGCTCTCACTCTCTCTCTCTCTTTCACACAGTCCCCCTCTCTCTCTTTCTCTCTCTGTATGTGTGTCAGTCTTTAGGCATATATACACTATATACATGTGCATGTACATATATGTGTGTGAGTGACTGTAGTATTCTTTTCTTTGCTTGTACTTCCTTTTTTTTTTTGATGCTGCTGCTGCTGCTGCTGTCTCTTGTGGTTGACATTCATTTGTGCAAATTTATGTTAATTAGAATTGAATTTCGAAGCATGCAAAGTTGCCTCTCGTCTTCAAAATGTTGCACAGTCTCTGCCGTTTGCTGCTACTTCCTCGTTTGATTCAATTTATTTGACGCTGTCAGTGTAAGAAGATGAAGAAGAAGGCGAAACAGCAGCAGCAGCAGCAGCACAAGTATGAAAAGTTTTTTCATGCACGACTAAATGTTACCCTATATGCAAGACTTGTACATTTCAGCTAAACTTTGGACAAAGCTAATCTACCTTTTGCTTAGCATTATTTCAAGAAATATAAAGTATAAAATGTATAAGAGCAAGTAGAAATAGAAGCAAGAGTAAGAGCAACAGCAACAGCAACAGCGACAGTGACAGCGACAGCGACAGCTCTTCAAGATATTTTTCTTAAAACTGTTGTTTTGCTTTCATATCTTCGCCCCCCCAAGTTTTCATGGCGTCATCATGTCCTTCAACAGTTTTGCGGTCCTGTTTCCACAAAAGTTCGTCGAGTTTCGCTCAAGTTTTACTTGTTTTGTGGCTTTCATAATGATTTGTGGAATTTCTTTATTGAAAATGTAGCTTTGCTTGCAATTCATACTTAAATTTTATTCCTCTCTCTCTCTCGTCTCGCTCTTCTCTTTCACTCACATTGTATAAGTATGATTTGCCATATGAAATCATTTTCATATTATTTCTGTTTTGTTTGAAAGTTTGTTTTGGCATTTATGACTTTTGGAATTTCATTAAGTTTTTGTGATTTCATTTCTGAATCAATCAAAATACTGACTGCAAATGAATCTGAAAATTCAGCATGATTTCTATTCAAAAACTAATTGTTAATTAATATTTGAAATTTAATTTCATATATATATATATATATATTCTTTTGGTCTAAGCCAATTTATATGCATTTATGTTTGTTGGTCTGTGATTTATGACTGAATTCATTTTGACCAACATTTGACATTTATATATTTTGAAATTATTATTTTGTGGCAAAAATCTTTTCACATTCTGTAGTTTAACCTTATTTTGCGCAAGCAAATTGAAAGCTCAGCAAAAGTCAGCAAAGTTTTCACTTCATTCTAGTGTATAACTTTGTTTAGCATTTATTTAGCCTTGCAAATGTTTTTTTTTTTGCTTTGCTGAAGGGAAATGGGAAAAATTTGCGCATTTCCCGCACTAATTTGCTGCATATTCTAAAATGTAAATGCAACATTTTTCATATACATTCAGAGTCGCACTCAGACTTTGTAGTCATACTCAGACTCACACTCATACTCAAACACTCAAACACTCATATTCATGCTGTTATATCTTAGTCTACAAAGCATAATAATCACTGAGAGCTTGTGCAGCTCTGTGCTGCTCTATGCTCTCTATGCGCTGTAGCTGATTTCACTGCAAACAAACTGTAAAGCTTGGCAAAATAAAATGTTCCAAATAAAATGAAAAATCTGCAAAATGCAAAAAAAAAAAAAAATATAGAAAGAGAAAGAGAAAGAGAAAGAGGAGAAAAAGAAACCTCGCTTGTGCGCATAATTTTCCTGAATGCCGGACCTGCAGGAAATGGCAGCTATTAGCATTTGACTGCTTCACTGATGATGTTAACGATGTCAGCATTCGTTCCCCCAACCCTCCCCCCCGGTGGCCTGTTCCCCTTTCCCCCTTTTTATCCCATCTTCCCTTTCCACACATTATGCTCTTACCGAAAACGAACAGAGGACTTTGGCAAACAAGAGAGAGAGAGAGAGAGAAAAATCATATAAGCAAGGCTAAAAGCGAGCATACACGACTATATGATACTCTGTAAAAAAAAAAAAACAATTGCTCACAAAGTTTATGAGTCTAAATCAACTTGAAATGCTGAGAATTAAGCATAAATTTCATACTGCCTTTCTATGCACTGTGTATACCCCTCTTCAAATGCAACTGCAGGGTACAAATAGCAGCAGAAAATAACAAAAATGTTATATGCACACATAAAGTTTTGAGGTCCAAGACATTGCTGCTCAACAGTCAGCATTTATTATTGCACATTTCATGCGCTCGACTGCACAATAAAAAACCCAGCAACAAAAATTCTAACGAATTTTTACTAACAAAAATCTTGGAATCATACAACTATATTTTATATATTTGATTTATTAAAATTTTATATAAAATATGCATTACATTTTATTCTTGATAAATATTTTGTTTTTCTTGGAATAAAACTCAATTTAAGATTTCATGGAAAGACTTTTTGAACCTTAAAGGAAAAAAGAAAGCAAAAAAATTGCCCACGCAATTTTTATTTTTATTTTATTTTTTTTTTTGCTTTTTTCTCTTCTCGACCCTTTCAATATTGGCATATAAATGTGAAAATTATTTGATGTCAAAGCAAGACGTGACTCGTTGAAACTAGCCCAAAGCCAAAGCCAACTTTAGCCAATTGCTAAGTTAAAGATCTATTCAATGCTTTGCACCCTACACCCTGTATATGTATAACCATATAAGCATGCATCCTGTATAGAAATGATTAACACCCAAGGCGGAAAGGAAATGTGCACGTAAGCGGATACAATCAAAATTCCATTTGGAAAATGCTGAGAAACGCACAATCAGTCATTAACATCGTTGCAACAACAACACGAACAATATGAAGGAAACTTTTTTTTTCTTTTTCTTTTATGGATTGGGAAACTGTCTGTTAGTCATGTAGCATGACTGCCACTGCCACTGACACTAGCATAGTATATATATGCCATAGACTAGTCGATTCTATTCAATTTGCCTTGATGATGGGGGAAGTCAGTGGTCAATGCTACTGCTTTCGGTTCGTTGTGTTTGACGCTTCTTTAATGTGTGGAACTTTTGCCGGGTGGTTGCCATATGATCGAGTGGTGGAACGCGGACAGTCTAATCAACATCAACATCAACTTCAGCAGCAGCAACAGCAACAATAACAACAGTAACAGCAACAGCAGCCACAGACGCATTAGCATCAACATCAACATCAACGACAACGACAACGCAACAATTTGTTATGAATTTCAGTCTCAAAACGTCTAACGGCAACTCAGCCCCAAACATAGCTCAGCTCAACTCAGCTCAGAGCTCAGAGCTCAGTGTATGTCATTTGGTTTGTGTATTCTCTGGCACTATTAATGCATGTTGTGGGCGTAACACGCGCACCCTGAAGGCGTTCCGGACATGAATCAGACGCATGTGGTTATCGTCTGATGTTTCTCTTCAGCTCCCACTCTCTCACTCTCTCACTCTCTGTCTCTGTCTCTGTCTCTGTCTCTGTCTCTAGCAAACAATGCATGTTAAAGTCGACAGTGCGCAATCATTAAATATTCTATAGCTATAAGAATCTTCTAACAAGCTTAACTTACGCCTTAACCTAGTTGAAATCCTCCCAAAAAAACAAGAGGAAATATTGAAATCTATTTACATATTTCTTTATTTTTACTCTTTATGCATATTTTATGTAAAATTCGGAAAATAAACAAAAGAGTGAAGAAAGCTTCATATATACATATATATATACTATATGTACATTGTGCATAATCAAATGTATTTCACTTTGCAATACTCTGGGGAAAATTCATATGAAAGGGGCTTTGCGTATATTCATAGGGTGTTTTTTTTGGTTTGTGGGAATCGAATTTCCCTAACAAAGCATTAATCAAAAATTCTTCTTTTTTTTTTTTGTATTTTCGTTGTGCCAAAAATGTTTGGCATGACGCACCTAAGGCCTGGTTTCAGTCTATGCTGAACTAATCTCAATGTCCGGTTGGTTGCGTAGAGTTGCGTTGAAAGCATTAGTAATAAGGACACGTCATTAAAGCCATAGTCGGCAAGGGCAGAAGTTAGAGGTAGAGGCACAGGCAGAGGTACAGGCAGAGGAACAGGCAGAGGTACAGGCAGAGGAACAGTCATAGGGACAGGCGCAGAGTCAGGGACAGGCTCAGGGATACGCATAGGAACAAGCATAGACAGACTCTGTGCATAGATCCAAACAGCATCAGCACCATCGCTACAACAATAACAACAACAACAACAACAACAAGAAGAAGAAGGAGAAGAGTATTGGCTTACACATGCTGATTCACAATGGGATCAGTGCATAATTCATCACAATTCAGCAGCAGGAACAAGAATTGACTTCAGATGGGAAATATTTGAAATTCAATGGTTACCTTGGCAATCGAGTTTTGGATTTGTAATTGCAGTCCAATTCAATGTTTTGCCACTGTTCAGCATTGTTCTCTACTGTTTTACTGTTTTACTGTTTTACTGTTTTACTGTTGTCCTGTGTATTTGCACTGTCTGCTTGTTCAGCTCCAGTCCAGTTGGATTCCATCTAGTATTCTTACAGCCTACGAGAGTAGCATCATCAAAAATGCGTGTGGCAAGCAAATACGTAACGTAATCCCACAACGGTAAAATGGAAGCAAGAGGAAGAGCAAAATGTTGCTTTTGGCTTTTAGCTTAGGCTTATACATAGCTGCAAAAACAGGGAAAATCATCAGAGTTTATATAGTCTTTGATTTTGAAGAGAATGCGAGAAGAGGAAGTGTGTGTTTTTCTTTGGTGCGTGACCGGGTTGAGTGGGTCGAGAGTTTTGTGAGAGTGTTAACCAAAAAATTACGCATAGCTGACTCAGAAATTGGGCACAAATACAAGAACAAACAATAACAACAACAGCAACAACAACAACAGCAGCAAGAATTCTCATAGCTGTGCGAATTTGTACCAAACTTTGGCAGCATTTCAATTTTTTTTTGTTATTTTTTTTTTTTTTCTTCGTCGCCTTTGGTTTGTCGTTGTTAGAGGTTCACTTGGCATTGGTTTCGATTTGACTGCTGCTGCTGCTGACTGTTGTTGTTGTTGTTGTTATTACATTTACTTCTTCGTCATTTTTCGACTTTCCCTGCCTGTCCATTTCTCTGCTGCTTCGTCTCCTTACTCTTTCCATTTGTTGTTTGTGTAACATTCCATATCCATTTGCAACAACGCGCAAAAAAAAGAAGCAAAAAAAAAAAAAGGAAAAATTGTACACAACAATAACGGCGACAAACAACCCCTTAGCAAGGACAACGATGGCGATGACGATGACGATGACTATGGCGACGACGAGTGCGATGCTGCGACGGGGTGGCATTTTTGTACTCATATTCTAGCATTCGCACTTCTCCCTTTTTTCCTATCGCCTTATGCCTCATACCTCATGCTTATTCTCATCGTCATCCGCAACGGCAGCATTTTAATTCGAATTGGTATTGCAGGCATTGTTGTTGTTGATGTTGTTACTGCTGTTGTTTTTGTTGCTGTTGCTGCTGTTACTGTTGTTACTGTTGTTGCTGTTGCCGTAGCACTCTTTCTATACCATCAACTCTGACTGTGTTTGGTTTCCATTTGATGCTGATAAATTGTAAGTGCGTTGGGTGGGAATTGCCATTTGCTATTGCGATTGCGATTGGGATTGGGATTGGGATTGAGATTCGCATTGCCATTGAGCATGAGCATGAGCATGAGCATGAGTAAAAGTAAGAGTTAGACTATGAATTTGAGTTTGAGTTTGAGTTTGAGATTTGGTTTGGGAATGTACTAACTGCGTTTTGGGAGTGCCACTCACAAATGGTCAGAATGTTCTATCATCACACCATACCATATCATCCCAAGGGGTGTTCAAGCAGCTAAAAGGAAGTTGCATACAACGCATAATTTGATAAAATATTGCACGCTTTTCTTTCTTTCTTTGTTCGAGTTACGTTACGGTTGAAAGCAAGGGCGCATATGATGAGCATTAGATGTAATCAATAAAAGCTTCAGATATATTCACGTACTACCACATAAGATATAAAGTAAGAGAGAGAGAGAGAGAGAGTAAGAGAGTGAGAGGGAAAATCCATTTAAACTACCTACGTTTCGAACAGCGATTATATTAAATAATGAAAAAAGGTTTCAACATGTTCCAACTAGATGGATGATGCCATCATTTAAGAAAGATCCCAAGTGACGTTGATTACTCATGCTGTGCAAAGTTCTTAACTCTAGACACTAGTATTCGACTAGCATATACCCTGTATTTGTATAAAATTGAGAAAGTAAGAAAAATTAAATAAATAAAAAAAGCAAATGAAATAAAAAATTGATTGTTTATACTTTGCTAAGTTTATAATAAATGCTCGACTAGAATATACCCTGTAATTGTATAAAATTGAAAGAGAGACAGAGAAAGAACAAACAGATAAATAATAAAAAATACCAAATGGAATAAAAAATTTGATTATTTATGCTTTGTTGAGATGATACTGATTGCACGACTAAAAAATACCCTGTACTTGTATAACATGTAAAAAGTTAACTATCAAATAAATAAAAGCGAATAGCAAATGGAATAAGAAATTTGATTATTGATGCCTTGCTAAGATTATATCGATTGCACGACTAAAAAATACCCTGTACTTGTATACAATAGCAAAAGATAACTAGAAAAAAAAAAAAGAAAAAAAGAATAGTTACTTGACAAGAAAATTGATTAGTTATGTTGGTCAGAGCTCATTATCATTAGACGACTAGAATATACCCTGCATATGTACAGTATGTCAAGGAGTAGTTGTAGAATAGATTTAATAACGAACAGCAAAAACAAATTGTAATTGATTACTTACGCTATGTAGAGATGATGTACAAAAATGTTTAATGCTCGACTAGAATATACCCTGCATTCATATCAAATTTAGCGATAAGTAGAGAGTGGAAAACATAGAATAATTTTGATATTTATTACGATTGACGAATATTAAAAGAAGCCAAAATGCACGACTTGAATATACCCTGCATATGTATGATGTAGATAAAGAAAGCCAGAGTATAGAAAACAAAAAATAAAACGATTTATCATTATTTATAAAAATATATTCCCAGTAGACGCTTGATGCTTGACCAACAATATACCCTGCACATGTTAGAAATTAATAAATAAATAGAAAATTAAGAAACTCTCAAATAGAATTAAGAGTTGATTATTCATGCTGTAAGGCGTTACGACAATGAAATATAATGCTTGACTAGAATATACCCTGCATTTTTATAATAATTACAATAAATAGAAAGAATGTAGTGCGATGTATGACGGCGCATGCTTCAGTTAGTCGAATGTCTGTTTTCTATATCTATCCAATATTACAAACTTTTCCATTATGAACTGAAAACATAAATTTTTACATTTGGGTAATAATTTTTTTTTTTTTTTGCTCAGATAAAGTAGATAAATTATTGCATAATTGTGTAGGATAAACTTATGTTAACGTCATGTTTTATTATAGATAGTAGAACAGTGTTAGACAAAAGTACTTGTACTTTTGGCTGTTAATCCAATTAAAGCTGCTACTTAAGCTGCTGATGCACGAATTGTCTTGCACGAAATGATCAAAGTTTTACTTTTAGAAACTTTTCTTAATGGCCAAGATAGAGACGAAAATATATACACACTAACACACACACACTGATACATAGAGCAACACAGACAGACATGTGAAGTAAGGCTTTTTGCTGTGGAAATGAGCTATAAATATAAATATATAGTCGTTTCTTTCAAGAGCCCAACAATTTCCCCAGCGTACAATTGACACATTTTTTGTTTTTGTTTTGCTCTTCTTGCAATAAAAACAACAAATAAATATTTTGTGCGTGAAACGCCAACACCAACAACAACATAAGTAACAATAACAAGAGCAAAAACAACATGTGAACTTAGCTAATCATTGAAAAAAAAACAAGAATGAAAGTGTGTACAGTGGGATACAATGGGTACCTTTGAAAACGATACACTGGGGAATCATTAGACGACACTGACGAAGGGCAACGTTGAGGCAGAGGCAGGCAAAAGGGTCGCTCAGCTGCCATAAATACTTATATTGGCAAAACAGGCAGCAAAAAAAAAAAAAAAAAACAAAAATAATATATAAATAAATAAATAAAAATGAACGATTCTGAAAGCTATCGATAATAAGGTTAGAAAGCCATAAACTCCGACAGTTCCTTTATAAATGTGCCAAATTGGGTTTCAACAATAAAATGCTAATGATTGATTCACATTGTCCCCCATGGAGTATACACATTTTGGAGTTCGCTGACATTCAAACCAAAAATAAAAGAGGAAACGTCAAATCGACAGTTTTGACAGACAGTCCGACAGAATTGGAGAGAGAGAGAAAGACAAGAACTCAATGAAAATGTTGATGATAATTTTTAGGGCCAACTTTAAATTGGGATTTTTCCTTTGGTTTTTTGCATTTGTAATTATATGCTTACAAAAAGGGAACAAAGAGTATACAAAAAACAAAAAAAAAAAGGAGAAAGAAATATCCTTGCGCCGCAATGCGGAACCAAAGCTAATGATGACTGGGCAAAGCGAGAATGTACAAATCTTAATTATGCAAATCACGGTCGTGCATAAATTATGTAAATTATAATGAAATTCCTCATGGCAACTGTGGTACCCAAACCGGGCAGCAATTCTGCCCGAAAGTTACAATCTATATATATATATAAATAATATATACAGTTACAGATAGCCTTATATACATATATTGTCTATATGTACATATATATATTTTATGCACTGTGTATTGATGAAATGCGGCAGTTAAATGTTTAAATGTGTAAACCAAACATTTAATTTCAATTCAACGTAGGGTTGGAAATTGTAAATTGCAATGTAAATGCAGCATAAAAACTGAATTAGTAGACGAACAATTGCAAATGAATGTGCGTCACTGACAGAGATAGCAATATAAAGGCTTCTGCAATTACCATGTACTGCACACACACATATACACATACATATACTGCATAAATGCCGCATTGCCCCGAGGGCTGTCCAAAATTGAATCCTTGAATCATTGCATACTTTTTCTCTCTCTCTCTCTCTCTTTCTCTTTTGCTTTAGGCTGCGTATGTAGGGTGCAAAGTGTTTTTGGATAAAAATAATAGCATAAGGTCTGGCTGGGCAATGCCAACCCACAAAAACCCATCTGACACAATAATTTCCAACCATGTCGAGGGAATTTTTACAAATACAAAGAAATATCAAATTTTTTATTATTATGCGTGTGTGTGTGTCCCGTTTTTGGATTTTGACAGATCGTACAGCTGTTTGGGAAACCGGTTGGAAATTGAACATGTGAAAGTTACTTGAACGTAATCTAAATAAAATTCAAATAAATTAAATGAAAATAATTTATTTGTATTTTTTTTATTTCAATATTTGACTTGATGCTGCATTTATTTTTCTCAATGATGAAGCATAAACAATTTTGAAAGTCTAAAGATTTTTTGGGAAATGTTTTGCAAGCTGTGCAATGAGCAGACAAAAATTCAAAAATATTTTATGCCAAAAAAAAAAAATGAAGCACGCAATAAACGCTTAAAGTTTACTGGATCGGGGTGTAGGGGGAACTGTTGTTGTTGTTGCTTAAGTGTGGCATTACACAACACTGTTCGCAAAAAAATTTGAACGCAAATTTTTTTTTTTGGCATGTGCCGTTTATGGCATTGTTCCAACATTGAACAATGCTTCACCATAATTTCCAGGCAAGCAAAGAACATTACTCACTCACACACACAGACATAGACACACATAGACATACATAGACATATAGTGGAAATTATACACATAGAGTGTCGTATGAGAGACCCGCACAACATTCATATATCAAAAACTACTACAGATGCAGATGGAGTTGAAATTCGAATTCATATTATGATGCATGAGGAGCGTTCAACCCCCAGACACTAATACAACAAAAACAACAACAACAACAACATGTCAGGAGCAAGGAACAAGCAAAATGTACTTTTGCTAAGGGCTCAGGATCAGCAGTCGGTGAGCATGTGATTAGATTCAGTTTCAATGGAAATTGAAATCAGAGACAAAGCTGCGACGATTTGTTGGTATGAGGTGAGGTACGAGGCGTTGCCTACATGGGGAAGGGCAAGAGGTTAGGCGCAGGGCGGTGGTTGCAAAAAGCGTGCAAAGAGAGAGACAGAGTGAGATAAAGAGAGAAAGATAGATAGAAAGAGAGAGAGAGAAGAAATAAGCGAACGATAAAAACGATGCCAAACAAGAATGAATGATTTTTGGTAGTCCCGGGCATTAAAAGTGCTACGACCAGTGATTCATAGTGTGCCAGAACTGTGACTGTGTGTGACTGTATGTGTGTGTGTGTGAGTTTTGTTTGTTTGTATGAATTGTTTTTTTGTTGCCGCTATTATTGTTGCTGCTGTTGTAACTGTATGTGTGTGTGTGTGGAGGCTGCATTAAGAATATAAGGACAACCACTAAACGTCAACCACCAACGTCAACGCCAGACGAGCGACACACATTTACACACTTACTTACTATACGTATATAGCATAATGAATGCTTTCTCTGTAAGTGTATGTATGTGTGTGTGTCAGTGTGTGTATAGTGAGTGCTCGTAATATTCTTTCACTGCCGAGATTAACACCAGCAGCAAAAACGCAGACGGCGTCGGAGTTGTTGGCGTTACCAAGGCAAAAATTATAATCGTTTGCTGCGCGTCGTTGACGTCGGCAGCATCAGCAGCATCGCTAGTAGCAGCAACAGCAGCAGCAAAGACAACAGCAGCAGCAAGAGCAGCAGCATCAGCACTAACAGCAGTTGAATCAGCAGCAGCAGCAGCAGTAAAATCGGAAAATCGTTATACGGTAAATACACCACAAAATCGCGGTCGCAACGGCATCAACTGATTGTTGTTTCGGCACTCTGCTGATACTTGGCAACTCACACTCGTGCATTGAATTCGAAGCCTGAAACAGCGGCAACGGCAACGGCTACGAGCTACGAGCTACGAGAACGGCAACAACAACATTCAACAACAGCCGCATTTTAATTTTTTTGTGGTGCGTGCGATTTAATATATATTCTCTCTCTCTTTCTCTTTCAACTCCCACACTTGCTCATCTTGCATCTCGTTCTCGCCTTTACAATTTTATTTGTGATTTGTGGTTAATTTAAATAAATAATCCTTAAAGTGTGGCACATTTCAAACAGTTCAAAGTGAAATTAAATAAATTTATAAAATGAAAAATTAAATTAAAAATTAAATGAAAATAATTGTGCATAAAAATTTTATAATAATATTTGCTAAATATTAATAATAATTTAATTATTTTTATTTATTTAAATGCCAGTTAAACATTTTGTTTTTTATAAAGCGCCATCTATGCAAAGCTCAATGAAAGTTCAAGTTTACACAACTTAACCGCCAGTGGGCGCTACTTACATTACGTTGGCAACTCTGGCAACACATTGTTGTTTTCTGTTGACATCCCTGAAAATTAACACATCTTTTATCTTTTTGCTGCTCAGTCTCAAAAGTTAATTTTCATATTTCCATAATTTTTGCAGCAAACTCTCGTTCCTTCCCTTAGCACCACGAGAAATGGATCCATCGAATTTACCATTTGGATTTCCTGGTTTACCTGGCCATGGACATATGCCAATACCGCCTACAGCTAATATGTTGGGCGCACATGCACATCCTGCCCCCGCTGCCAGTCCGCCACAGAGTGTGCCCGGACGTCGTACACCACTAGGCTCAGTAGGTCTTGGTGGCTTCTATGCACAAGGTTTGGGCATGTCACAGCAAAGTATGACGCCAACAGATGAGAATAAACCAGGACCAAGTGGACCTGATAAACCGCTGAGTCCCACAGAAGTGGCAATTGCAGCAATTAGTGGCGGCACCAGCACAGCTGCCATGTCAAGTGTTGTAGGTGTTGGCGGTGTAGCTGGTGGACCAGGTGGCAGTGGTGCTGCTGGCAATGGTGGCAAACAAAAGAATCGTCAGGGTAAAACTGTGCGCTTGAATATCAATGCACGAGAACGTCGAAGAATGCATGATTTGAATGATGCACTTGATGAGCTGCGCAGGTAAGAAATATAAATAAAATTTTGATAAGTTATATTGACATCTTGAACTTATTGACAGTGTGATACCGTATGCACATTCACCATCTGTACGAAAGCTGTCAAAAATTGCTACCTTGCTGCTGGCTAAGAATTATATATTGATGCAACAGAATGCACTTGAAGAGTTGCGCAGGTAAGTGAGAAATGTAAATGTAATGTAAATAAAATTTTAATACTATTTTCTGGCTCTCTTTGCAGATTACTTGCCTATATACAGAGCACAACGGGTGCTGCACCATTAGATTTGGGTGCATTTCCCGCTGCAGCCAAATTGCAAGCTTTACTGCAAGGACCACATCATGAGCCGCCCACTAGCACCAGCAGCAACAGTTAGATGAATGTTAACTGCAGTCCAGTTAAAAATTGATAAGCAATCGAGGAAAGAGAGGAAGCAATACGCAATTTATAATTAAGTCAATTCAAGTGTCAAATAACTTACACGACTCAGTGTATTACTACAACTACTACTACTAGTCATGAACGAGGTTGAGAATCTGTTAAGTGATATTTTATTTTTATTTTTTTTTTATAAGCATCTTTCTTTTTCATCTTTAGCTTTAAGTCGTATATATAATGGCAATTATTATAATAAAACCAAAACAATTAAGTAAAGTTTTCGTTTCGACTATAGTATACCCTGTAATTTATATTTATTCATTTGACTGATAACAATTTCTGGCGTGACTTAAGATTAACAAACGGAAGTAATTCATATAAATCAAAAAGCAAAGTTCAACTGATAATGTTTCTTCCCCCCAAGTTTCCTTTCCTTAGGTTTTACAGATAATACAAACATTTTTTTTTTTTTTGCAAAAATTTTTCCCAAGTTCAAGGTATTACCTCCAGCAAATTTCACGCCATAGCGTGTAAAAAAAAAACATCAACAAATTATAAACAAAAACATTTTAATTTAGACATTTAACACAAGCGCCTTAAGTACAATATAGCCACAAATCGGTCTAATCTATATATATATATATATTATAATCTATAATCAAGTCTATACAAATTGGCTGATGTAAATTTGAAATGAAACAATAACAAGAAGTAATGCGGTGCGAAACATTGATTAAAATTAAATTATTATATAGTAAAAATTATTTCAAATATTCTTAATAAATAATTGGAAAATAGAAAACAAAATACACAAATCGGACGGCTGCAGGAAATGGAACACAAACATCATGAATGACGATGATGATGATGATGTCGACAATATTATTATTCTGGTATACCCGAGGATAACACTTTGTTCTGTCCAGTACGAAAGATACATTGCGCAGCTGGCAATTCACCAATAAGAAAATGACGCATCTGTTCAACAGCATGACGTGAATGACCAGTACCATGAAATGCAATTGTTGCATCACGTCCAGCATGATCTAATATAACATCTTCACCGCCAGGATGTTCGCGTAAAAATTGTGTAACATCATAGACACGATCATAAATAACAATCCAACAATCATCAAAACTATCATGATATGCAACCTCTTCAAGTGTTATAATGGGAACAGTTTTCAATTCTGTCTTCGTTTTGGTCTTCTCCACAGTGGTGGGCATTGTAATTAAGACATCACTTTGATTCGATTTGCTGGACGTAAGAGGTCCAATGCGCAATGATTGCAGTAGATTTGTTAATGCTGATGCCATTTGGTTCCGGTTAATAATAATAATCCGTACAAGTATTTATTACAATCACTATAATGCGTCTCAACTTTCACTTTTTTTTTTATTTTTTTTTTATTTTGTACTTGTTATTAATCGCAATGATAATGTGACGTCACGCCTCGTGCCAAATGGACCGTTGATATATATGTATATAATATTAATTTTTTTTATTTTATTTGTAGCGTAGCAGACGACAGTAAGAAACAGTAGCTTTAAAATATGGATCCGGTTGCGTTAGTTGCGTCTCTTGCAAGTACTGCCAGTCGATTGTCATTCATGCCACAAATGTTAATCGCTTTATAAGTGACAACACGTGAATTGCAAAAGTACGAAGCACTCGTAGCATCAAGCGCTGATACGGCTTCCAATCCGATTGCCGATCACAAACGATTCGTACGCTCAGACAAATTGTATTATAGCATACAGAATATCATCTATCTATACATATATATATATATATATATATATATACATATATATATTTGTATATTGCGTCTATATATCAACTATCATCCAGTTATATTCATAGTCATATACAGAGCTTGTGTAATTATCAGTTCGAAATAATGGTGCGTAAAACTATTTAAGACAGCGTCATTCGGCTACAGATCGTATGTACTTAACTTATAGATGCTAGTATCTCTATCTCTATCTCTATCTCAATACACTGCATGAAAATTGGGAACAAAATGTTAAGCAACTAAAAAGAATTTATGCTTTATGTCAGTAGAACTTTGAACTTATAATCTATAAAATTTAAATTCTTAGTAAAGATTTTTTGCCGAAATTTAAATATTAGAGATGGAAACCTTAAAAGAAAATAAAACAAAATTTAAAAAAAAATTAAAAATAAAATTGAAAAAAAAATAAAAATTAATAAATAAAAATAAAAAAAAAAATTGAAAAATGAAAATTGAAAACAATTGAAAAATAAAATAGAAAAATAATATAAAATTAAAATTGAAAAAAAATTTATAAATAAAAATGAAAAAATAAAATTGAAAAATAAATTAAAAAATAAAAATTAATAAAAATTGAAAAATAAATTAAAAAATAAAAATTAATAAAAAATTGAAAAATAAAACTAAAAAATAAAATAGAAAAAAAATTTTAAAAAATCGAAAAATAATATAGAAAAAAATTGAAAAATTAAATGGAAAAAAATGAAAATTGAAAAAAGGGAAAATAAAACTGAAAAAAATTTTAAAATTAAAAAAATCGAAAAATAAATTAAAAAATAAAAATTAAAAAAAAATTGAAAAATAAAATTAAAATTAAAAAAAGGAAAAAATAAAACTAAAAATAAATTTAAAAATAGAAATGAAAAATAAAATTAAAAAATAAAATTGAAAATTAAATATTTAAAAAAATCGAAAAATAATATGGAAAAAAAAATTGAAAAATAAAATAAAAACAAAAATTTAAAAATAAAATAATAAAAAAAAAATTGAAAAAAAAACAATTTGAAAAAACAAATGTTATATTATAATGTATTGAAAAGCCAAATACCTTTTCCAGCTCTTATCGCTCTATGACAATTTTGATGAATTGCCTGGAATTGCATCGCGCATTTAATTACAAAGATTTACGTATAATTTATTCATTGAACGTATATTTTAAAAGTCAATTAAACGATTTATTTTGCTAAATAATCGATTAAAAAATACTTGAATATATTTTAACAATTTATAAATTACAATGAAATTTTTCCAAAAAACCCAAAAGAAATACTATATATATTTATTTATGGGAATCTTTACAGTTTATTGACGTGTTTTATATAAAAAGGGGGGAAAAAATGCTGAATTCAACGCAAAATAAATTGTTTTGTCTGTGAATTCTAATCAATTTTTATGCAATGCGTAATTGTGCAAAGACAGGACAAATATTATTGTCATAATATTTAATGAATAATATTATTAAATATATTTTTTTTATTATTTATTTATTTGCATTTTATTTTGCATTTAACAGTATATTAATTAATCGCTAAAAATAAATATGTATAATTATCTCTCTGCGTGAGAAGTCGAGTAATTTGATACGTTGAACAATGTCTTGAAGTCAGTGTTAAGTTCAACAAGTGTCACGATGTCGATGTCAAGATTATTGTAACCACAAAATTTGATGCGTAAATTGCAATCGAAAGTATTAAAGAGACTAAGCTATATGCGTATATATATATATATATATAATAGTATGTAACTGGGTTACGGCAATTGACATTGACTTGGAGGTTAGCACGAGCTTGTATTTGTCAGCCGCAATCATATCATGTTTCGTTTTTGAACTTGAGATAAGAGAGAAGCCAACTATGCAAAAAAAAAAATAAAAAAATTTAAAAAAAAAACCCATGAAGAAAGAAAATTTTGCAATGATGACAAAATCTTTGTTTTTTTTGGAATTAGTTCATGCTAATCAGAAGTGACATAGATTTTTGTGTGTGCTACTTAATATTGTGTGTTCTTACAATGTTGACTAGCAGATACTTTACAGAAGAGTTTTTTATAAATAGCAGCAAGATTTGTTACTATATTTCTTAGTATTTAATCATAATTTATAGTTGCTGTGATTAAGTTATTTTTATTCTTTTTATATACTGAAATTATATATAATCTTTATTTTATATATATTTATAGAGTATATTCTAGGTTAATATTTTATAAGCTATAGATGCTGCTCTTGCATGTCTTATCAATGGCATAACAATAATAAAATATTAATATTACTGTTGCTTTCGCTCTTTCGAGATTAAATGGCAGTGCAATATTTCAAGATCATGGCTATAAATAATGACAAGTAGAAGATGAAGAAGACTATACTATATACATTTTTTATGAACTATAAATAAATAAATAAAGATTAAAATTTTACATAGTATTTCTTTGTTGATTATTTCATGCATTGTGCTCAAAGTTGAAGCGTATTATCTGCGCAAAAGAATTGAAAAATTATTTTTTATTATTCTTAGAAATTAAATTCTAGATATTTCTACATATTTCTTCTTATTTCTCCCTTCAGCAATTATTTTGTTAAGCTAACTAGGTGGCAACGCTGAAACTAACTGTATTTGAAAGTAAGCTTTAAAGTTTAGCCTGGCGAGCTTTTTGAGTGTGCGTCGCAATAAGAAATTGACATTGAACAACACAGTGAAAGGCCATGGATAAAGCTTTCGGCTAAAGAAGCAGCTGTTGCTTTAGGAAAGAAAAGCTTTTACAGAGCTTTTCAAATTCAAGGCAAACGTTGCATATTTCGAAAATGAAATGCCGGTCAAAAAAGTAAAAATAACTACAAATATTTATACAATAAATTATATATATATATTATTTTCTATATATAAAATATTTTATCAAAAGTTTATTGATAAAAGGTAAAAGATTTCATAATATTTATACAACGCATAATCATATAATCATTGATAAGAGTTTAGTAAAATGTAGCGCGCATTTTAGCATGCTAAACTTTCGGCCTAAATGTGTGTGTGTGTGTGTGTGTGTGTTTGTGAGAGTGTAAATGTAATTGTCTCTGTTTGAGTAAGGGAATGCGGCAAAAGGCAACTGCGTGTAATTTTTGGCGAAAAACAACACAGTCGAGTTTCAGCAACGCGTTGGCCAAGTTCATGCAGCTTGCGAGAACGCAACAGTGTTAAGGCAGATAAATATATATATATCGTATATATCTTATATGGACAAATTTATATATTTATTTACGTACATAAAAAAAAAACATTGTCGAGAACATTTAACATAAAGCAGACGCCAAAAAAAATAAAAATAAAAATAAAAAAAAATAAATAACATTAAAAATTAAATGAAAGTAAAAGCGAAAAAGTTAATAAGGAAATTACTTTTAAACGTTCTTATTTGCCAGGCACAGAAACAAATTCAAATTTTGTACAGAATGCCGCGATATGTTGATGGCTTTTAGAGCATATTGCGCATACAACACGTAGAACAACGGGCGGCAAGAAGTAAAGTAAACATATTGTTGCGAAAAATATTTTTCAGCTGCGTGTGGCATATTCAAAAGACAATAAATCGTTTGCATATTTCACATAGAAATCTAGAGTGAGTTTTTCTCTCTCTCTCTCTATATCTATCTCTCTGTGTGTGTTTGTGTGTTTTTGACACATTTGTTAAATTAAGAGAAAGGGTAAGTTTGTTAAGTTGTAAGCTTAGAAAATTATATGTTGAATTTCATTTAAATTTATTTATTTTTATTATAATGGAAATATAATTTCTTTTGTCTAAATTTTCAATTTAAAATCAGCATGGCGTGAAATTAATCTTTGTTTTTTTTACAACGAAAATAAACAGTTGTTTGTGGAATGAGTGCAAAGCCGATAAACATAATACACTTTGTTTTTGTATTCATGAAATATTAATTGGAATTAATTGAAACAGCTTTGCTTCTAATCAATATAAATTGCACCTTTGGCTCCATTTTACCTGTGCATGTGATATATGTATGTGTGTATATCTTTTGTATATATATATAATTGAATATTTATCAGTTGATTACAGATTCGCATGCTTCACAAGCATCGCGCATACGCAACGTGGGACGGCAACAAAAAAAAACATAATACACAACAAAAAAAGTTCATAAATTCCCTTGGTAAAAATACATTTTAATTTAATAATGTGTAAGGTTAATATTGTTATGCTGTATATGTGTGTGTGTGTGTCGAGCGTGTGTTGACTCTGTATGTATTTGTGATGGCAATTTCATTGAGACAACAAGCACACATACAGAGAGACACACACACAGACACAGACACATTCATATGCCATACGTAAGCTTCAGTTTCATTCAGTTTCACATTCACTGTGAAAACTTTAAGCCCTATTTCGTGATGCCGTTTCAATTTACTCGACATCAAGTCTTTCTCTCTCTGTCTCTCTCTCTCACACTCAATCTCTGTGTATGTGATGTGTGTGAGTGCATGTAGTGAAAATGTTGAGATTTTCGAGGGATTGTAACCTGGCCTTAGGTTGTTTAACCCAAACGAAATGCTCAGTGAGGCAAACGAATGGAACAACAGTGTTTACCTTGGTTTGGCCACTCAAACACGAACGGAACACGCCCTTGAACATTCATAGTACACTTGACCCCGACCTTAACCATGACCAGATGAACAGATGAACAGATGGACACGTTAGACCAAAGCAACCACAGCAACCATATTGCGTATTAGAAAACAAAGTTAAAAGCAGGCTGCAGTTCATTTTTTTTTTTCAGCTTTTTGCAAAATTGCACGTATAATTCTTATGGACGCTTACGGGCCATGAATATTTATCATGTGTCCAGGATTAATGCACTTTTAATGCAAAAAACATGCCACAAGTTGACCTCCTGCCTCTCATTATTGGGTACACAGCTATTGATGGCCTGGGGCGTGTCGTCAATAAAAATGTTAGCAATGTGTGTAGCGAGACATGAGCATGGACATGGGCATGGGCATGGTGAACTGTACAATGTTTGTTGACATGCTGAGTTATTGGCAGGGCGGTATTCACAACTTTGGCCTTATACATTTACACGTTTACGCTTCGCTTGTGGCACAGCGTCTGTGTTTGTATATGTGAGCTGTGTGAGCTGTGTATGCATGAGCTGTGGCAACAAGTATTAATATCGCACTTATTATTCCATTTCTTGTCTTCTTTTGTGTCTGTGTGTGTGTTGGCTGTTGGCAAACAACAAGTGTCCTGGGCATATATTGCTTTTTAATGATCATATTTTTGTTTATTTTTATGCTTCCGAAGAACTCGTATAAGTTTTTGACTCTCTCTTTCTCTTTCTATCTCTCTCTTCCACTGTCACATTATTTTTTTTTTATATATTGCTGTTTATCTTTTGCCCTCTGATAAGTTTCATTGTCCCTTTTGCTTCTTCTTCTTCTTTGTCTTTGCTGCGTTTAATGGCCTGTGGTATATTGACATATGCTTGTTTGATTTTAATACCAAATGTCTATTTTCATAGCATGTTTTATAACAAATTGTTTTTCTTTTATTATTGTTAGTAGTCATTGCAAAGGTCTGTTAGTTTTCTTTATAGACTCAACATTTCTTAAGGTTATTTTATATATTTTTTTTTTATTAATTTTTTAGTGTATCTCATTGTCGACTATATTTTAATCTCAGTTCATTTATACTTGTTTCAACTTGTCAAAGTTGTAATCTGCTTGTGACGAGATAAAATCGATAGAGCTAAAACTTTTTTATTATCAATTTGCAAGGGATTCTTCATCTTTTTTTTTTTGGGTTTTTCATTCGCTTTGTTCCAGAAAATTTTAACAAACGTTTTGGAGAAAATTTTGTCAAGTTTTCATTGAGGCGTAGTAAAAAGTTTTATTGAATGAAAAAAAAAAAAAAAAATAGAAATTTTGATTGCAGCTAAAACATGAAAATTATGTAATAGAATAAAAGACAAGAGTCTAAAGCATAAAGAGAAACAATTAACGTTTATTACAATTTAATTAGTTTTACAATGTGTTTTTTTTTTTTAAGCTTTTTTATAGCTAAATGCTTAATAGCTAAAATGTTAAATGCTTAACTGTTGGCTTTTAAGCTTAGCTCATTATAAATACTTGAGAATTCTATTGAAATTCTTTGGGAAATCTCTTTCGCTGGATAAGTTTCTATTTGCGTTCTAATTATGTATCGGTTACTCGTATCTGTGCATAGCCAATGGAATTTTCTATGCAGCATAAACAGCTTATGACACTTTGGCTGAGCTCAGTTAAGGCAGCAAAAGAAAAATAATAATAAAAAGAACTTGTCATCTAATAGCCTTGCAGCAGCAAAAGCAAAAGTAAAAGCAAAAACATAAATATTCATTGACTGCTAATTATATTTGATCTATGGACAAAAGCTGATATAGTCCAGACTAAAGGACTATTCCAGCCTGCTGTTGCTGCTGCTGCTTGTTTTTGGCATGAAATGACAGCGTAAGAGAGAGAGAGAGAGAGAGAAACAAAGTCAACGCCAATGGCGACACTAATCAACTTGAATAACGCAAACAGCAAAACATTGTTACAATGTTGAGACAATATAAACAAACAGCACAGCAAATGAAGGGAAGAGAAAGTCAAAGAGAGAGAGAAAGAGAAAGGAGAAAGCATAGAATGAAGATGTGAGCCTGATAATGATGTTGTTTATACGACAAGCGCAAAATGTGAATGCTATAACAGCGACTATGTCATTATGTGAGCATAACAAATTGTTGCTGCTGCTGTTGCTGCTGTTGATGTTACTTCTGCTGCTGCTGTTGCTGCTGATAATGATGATGATGCCTGATTGTTGACTTTGACATTCATCATGTTGCCATTGAGTTGCTAAAAGTTTTTACACACACACACATAATATGTGCTTGAAAGACGCGCAACCACACTAGGCGTATACTTAACAGCTGCCAGTGTTATAAATAGTAAAAGAATTTTAAGCTTACACAGCACAACAGCAGCAGCAGCACAAAGGGATTAAACTTGTGCGTGAAACCAAGCGACTTAGCACTACACACACACACACACACACACGTGCACCTTGCACACCTGAAACATCTAACAGCATTTATAAAACATTTTAGCCCATATACAATGTCTTTGTACTTTATGTTACATTCTTGCTCTTTCTTATACCTTAAACACACGAACGCACGAACGCACGAACATTTAGCTGTTAGCTTTTGTTGCTGCTGTGGCAGCTGTGGCAGCTACTACTTTATAGCAGACGCAGCTATACTTCAGCTTCATGCCCGCTAACGTCTGTTCATCTGTTGTTTGTCCAACTTGTTCTAATCTAATTATGACAATGTGTTCAAGGCAACAAGCTGGAAAGCTAAATAAACTGAAACTGAAAGCATTCAACGCTTCTGCGATACGCTGTAAAAAAAAATTTACATAAATTTTATATTAAAAATTTTTTTTATTTTTTATATTTTCTTTTGTCATTTTCATGATTTATGTGCATTTATTTTTTTTTTATATTTTTTTGTAATTTTTTTTAGCTATAAAAATATTTGTATAAATGCCTGAAGTTAAAGCTTAGCATATCCTGCATTAAGCTCTTTACAGAGTATAACGCAAACTGACTTGATAATAGACCTGTAGTTGTTCTCGCCTCATTCTGCTGCGTGTCAGTTGCCTTGTCACAGTGTCTGTCTTAGCTGTTAACAGCAGGCAACAGACAGCAGGCAGCAAACCAGCAGCAGCAGCAACAGCAGCAGCAGCAGCAGTAGTAGTAGTAGTAGACCCATGGGTGTGGGTGTGCTCGTGGTCATTGCTTGTGGTCATCACTGCAACTTTTATGTGCGTGTATGACTGTGTGTGTGTGTGTGACAAAACACTTCATTAGACTAATGAACATAATTTACTGTAATTTTGCAATTTGATGTCTTTTGCCGTTGGGGAAATTTCCGTTTTTCTTTTTTTTTTATTATTTTTCTTTTCTTTTCATTTTTTTTCATGTTTTTTTTTTCTTTGTTTTTTTTTTTGTTCTTTCAAATCGTTTTAAATTCAAAAGTATAATGGAAAAAAAGGCAAATGGCAGGTGATGAGTATGTTGAAATTGCCAGTCGAACTGTATGAAATCACAACAATGCGTTGGCGGCACGTGGAAGCGCTCAAAGTAGCTGCAAAGGACAGATTGAGAGTGTGAGGTAACTGAATGAAAGAGAAAGACAGAGAAAGAGAGAGTGTGAGATAGCAAGATATATAGCGGAGCATGGCCCCTGTTTCATCGATTAGATAAAATTAATTTTAGTCGTTGTGTAAATATATTAGATATTAGAGAGAGAGAGAGAGAGAGAGAGAGAGTGAGAGTTCTTTGCAAAGAGCCGTTGACAGGGACAGCGACAGAGACAGAGACTATTGGCAGCTGGCAGCTGGCGACTGATTCGATTGGCCTTGACTTTGTTGCGCCATAGTTTTTTTTTTTTTTTCATAGATCATATCAGCTATTTGTGGAAAGTTATGTCAGCGTACAGCGAGAAGCAACTGTTGCAGCTGTCTATCTCTCAGCATGATTATTAGAGTATTTATTAGTCAACTTTAAGCTTTACTTGTTTTCATTTTTTTTTTTTCTCTCTCTCTCTCTTTCTGTTATTGCTTTTACCATTAGCGGAAATAATGTTTGACTCTTATCGGACTTTGTGGCTTTGGCGAAAAAAAAAGTGAAAATACGATAAAAGCCTGAAAATTGTTTATAAAGCCAACGCATTGCAATGCAATGTAACCGCAAAAAAAACAGACAAAATGACTAACAAGCAGCGACGTTTGCAGCGTTGTTCAACTTGACTTTATTGAAATTTATGGCAAATGTCATAAATCATGTATAAAAAAAAAAAATCAAAAAAAAAGAGAAATGCGAAATAATAAAATAAAAATAAAGTACTCACTGCTCAAAAAAAACAACAGCTCAAAAATACATTAAAGATATTTCATATTGCCCTTCCGTCTCTTGCCGCGCTCTGTTGCTTAGTAACCACAGAAACTGCGCAACATGTGCGTGGCAGGCGCAAAAGGCAAAGGCAAAGGCGCAATTTGTGGCACATGTCATTGTGTACACAGCAAACATGACACATACTCACGTATTCGAGTATGCTGAAGGTGCAGGAGGTGAGCATAGCTAGGGGTAGAGTATTGCCTAGGGATGAGCAGAAGCAGAAAGAAGAAGCTTGACATCAATTTATAAAGTCGCCTACGATCTGCTCAATTTGACATGATTGGTTTAACCGAGATTTATGCTAAATGCGAGGGTTGCCATACCACAGCACACCACACACAATATGACGAATGAATGACGAGTGACAGGTGTAGTATATCTATGGCTTAGTGTTAAACACTTGATTTATTTAACAAAATTCATAGACAACACAATGTGTTGTTATCTATCATAAATATTACAAGTTTTATGAACTTTACCAACTGGTTATTGAACTCAAAATGTTGAAGATTTATTAACATGTTGATGTTGATGTTATCTTCAAAGCATATTATGCCGGGTATATGCAAGTCGTGTTTTTGTTTTATCTATTTAATTTATAAAGACTTTAAGATTTATTAACATGTTAATGTTAATCTCTGTACCGGGTATGCGCAAGTCGTGTTTTTTTTATCTATTTAATTTATGCTTGCTATAAATAAAAACCACCTACTGATATTTTAGGTATTTTTGTGAAAGGGTTTTTTGCACTTTCTGAATTTTAAATAAAAATAACATTTGTCAGTTAACATAAATCATTGAGAAAACCTCGCATCATCTTGTTGCTACCTTCTCTTTGTCTCTCTCTCTCTTTATACTCTTTGCTCTTCACCTTTAAGTTTTGAAGCGCAAAAGGCTTATAAATCATTTAGACAAGACCTTACAATGAAACGTACTTTTCTCACGCGCACAAACACAGGCACAGACAGAGATACAAACACTGATACAGATACATGTATTCTATTCATTCAGACACACCCACAGACATATAGAGTGGAGTGTAAGAGAAGACTTCATTCAATTGCCGTAAAAGTAGAAACCCGGCAGAAAAGTTTTCATAAATAAATAATCAACTGAAAACAAATTGCTGAAATTGCTGAATGGAAGCCAAAGTAACAAAAATAAATAAAAATGTTAGCAAAAGAAATACGTAAATATATTTACATTTACAACTAACTGATGAACTCTATGTTATCCTGCAATTATACATTTTTCAAGCTTTTATTTAGTGTCATGTGCATCTAAACTTTACCTATATGCAGGGTATAAAAAAATCATAAATAAAAATGAAACCCAACTCAGTAAAAAAGGTGGCTTCAAAATGTACTAATTAATTAACAAGATGGCAATAAATTCTATGTTTAAAAAGTCGTTATCAACGGGTTTCTGCTTAAATTTCATAGCATACTTTCCGGCAGCGGGTGAATTGTTGAAGGCAGCCTGTTTATGCAGCTAATTGCGACGAAGTGCTACCCATGCTGCTGCCTCTTTATGGCAATTTTGTGGCACACACATACACACACACAAGCACACACAGGCTGTTGTTACCTTTAGCAGTAACCTTGCCTTTGCAGCTGTCAGCACGCGCACAAAAGTAAAAGCAGTTGTTGACGTGGTCAAAAACATGCCCACAATGCCTTCTTAAGCAGCACAAATTAATAAACCAGAAAACCAAAAGCTAAAAGTATGCTTAGTTTAACCCAATGGTTAGAGTAAACATTGCTATATTAGTTAGTCAGTCGACTTAAGCTAAGATTAGACAGTTTCACATACAATTTTTTTTTTGATTTATTTATAAGAATTTTGTTGTTGCTCATGCCACGTGTTGTTGAATCTTTAAGCTGATAATGAAAGTTTTATGACTAGTTACGGTTAGTCATTAGACAAGGACAACAACTAATTACTTATCCCATTTTTTTTTTGGTTGTCATTTCATTTATAGTAACATGGATATAGTCATACGTGAGGAAGACATATCGTTGGCACAGATTGGTGTCTATGCATCGGTATCATTTTTGGTTGTCTCAGCCGTTGGTGCTGCCTTGTATACAACATGCTCGAGACGTTATCGCCTTAACTGGTTTGAGCAGAATCTATTAGAGTCGGCTAGTGAGAAAGCCGAAGAGAAGCAGAGGTAAGTGACCAGTAAAAGATACTTTATGTCTATGTGAGAGGGACAAAGAGAGTGAAAATAAAAATAAAATTACTCTATATGGGACACTTATGCACCATCTAAATTTTGTCTACAGCCGAGAGGCGCTTGTTGCTGGCGCTGTGGGTTACAATGTTGACAATGTCAATGAATGTGTGGCACGTGGCAAATTGGCCAACAATAATGCTGGCAATTTGAGTCCAACATCATTGAAATCTGAGGATGCTGACCCTGCTTTTTGGGTGCCTCCTTCAGTTACATCCACCGCTGCAGTGCAACAGCAAGTATCAAATACCACTGAAGAATCGGCACCACCAACACCCACATCACCCACTGGCAGCCTAAAATCAAATACATTATCCTATTGCTCAACTACATCTGTGCCAATTGCTAGATCCGATAAACATGTTGTTCTTGCCATGCATCCAAGTCGTCCGCGTGTCTCCTCCATGAATGCTAAATTGGATCATACAAAAATTGATATGACTTTGTATCGCAGTGTAAGTATTAAATACTAATTTATATACTATATATAAAAAAATACCAAAATACTGAAAAAATACCAAAATACTGAAAAAATACCAGACAATTTTAAAAAACATCGCAAAACTACAAATTAAATATTCAGTGTAAAAAATACTAAAAAAAAATACTAAAAAAATACAAAAAAATACTACAAAAAAATACTACAAAAAATACTAAATACTGAAAAATACAAAAAAAAAATAAATAAATAAAAAAATAAAATATTATTATTATTAATTTTTTTTTATAATCAAATTATCAAAAATACTAAAATTATACTAAATCACTTCTAAAATATCGCAAAATTAAAAATAAAATATTTAGTAAAAAAAAAATACTAAAAAAAATACTAAAAAAAATACTACAAAAAAATACTACAAAAAAAAATACTACAAAAAAATACTACAAAAAATACTAAATACTGAAAAATACAAAAAAAAAAATTAATAAAAAAATAAAATATTATTATTAATTTTTTTTTATAATCAAAATATCAAAAATATTAAAATTATACTAAACCACTTCTAAAATATTTAAAATATTTAGTAAAAAAAATACTAAAAAAAAAAAATACTAAAAAAATATTAATAATAATTTCTTTAAAAATCAAAATAAATAAATACATTTAATAAAACAAACAAATAAATACAGAAAATACTAAAATATAAAAATATTTAGTAAAAAAAAAACACTAAAATAAAAAATACTAAAAAAATATTAATAATAATTTCTTTAAAAATCAAAATAAATACATTCAATAAATAAAATACAAAATTTGCTTATTGAAAAAATACCACAATTTTAATTAAAATAATACTAAAAAAATACAACTATAATTATATCCACAGCACTCGCAACCAAAATCTTCATTGCCTGCTGCAAGCAACAATGAAGTACGCGGCAATTTGCATGTCTGCTTGAGTTATGATCCTGTCGGCGGGCTGCTCAATGTGCGATTGTTAGAAGCACAAAATCTACAGCCAAGACAATTTAGTGGAACTGCCGATCCCTATGCAAAGATACGCTTGCTACCCGACAAAAAGAACTTTTGGCAAACGCGCATACACAAGAAGACATTGAATCCAGGTATGAAAAAAAATTAAATTTAATTTTTTATATATTTAGCTGATAATTCTCTTTGCTTTATAGTTTTCGATGAAAACTTTATGTTTGAAGTCACAGCTGGTGTTATCGATAAACGTAGCATTGAGATTTTATTATACGATTTTGATGCATATTCACGACATGTTTGCATTGGCGGCACCAAGTTGCATTTGGCACATTTGGATCTAAGTGAACAGCTAAGTCTTTGGACTCCACTCACTTCTGCATCGGCACAGGATATGAAAGTTGAATTGGGCGATATAATGGTTTCATTGGCATATCTACCATCAGCTGAACGTTTAATGGTTGTCTTAATCAAGGCTAGAAATTTGCGTATTGTTGACGATGCACGTAACTCTTCAGATCCATATGTTAAGGTATCATTATTGGGACCCGGTGGCAAGAAATTGAAGAAACGTAAGACGGGTGTACAACGTAATACTATTAATCCAGTCTATAACGAGGCATTGGCATTTGATGTAGGCAAAGAAACGCTTAAAAATTGCTTGCTTGAGTTTACAGTCGTGCACGATGGACTTTTGGGTAAGTTAATGTTAATAGCAGAGCTTTCTTTATAGAGCTTAACGCTGAGCTTTTCACCCCCAAACAGGTTCTAGTGAAATCTTGGGTCGTGCTTTGATTGGAAATTCACCCGATGTCTTGCATGAGGAGAAAATCTTTTTTGAGGAAATGTTTCGTGCTAAAAATGCAACAGCTCAATGGGTTCCACTACAGGAGGCAGCACACAATATGAGCTCAACATCCAAGACAACAACCAAAAATTAAATGACAAAGCTTTAGGCTAAACTTTATGAGTGGCAACAACTGTTGCGCATTGTCTGACAGGTTTTTGGCAAAGTCCAGGGACAGGGACACAGATAGGGACAGGCACAGGGACAGGACTAGTGACAAGAACAGGCACAGATACATTGAAAGGGACACAGACAGAGATAGCAAGTGACATGGACGAATACAGAGACATAGACAGAGACACAGACAGAGACAGAGACAGTGACATTGAAAGAGACAGCGACAGGGTCATTAACATCCAAAAATACCTCACACTGACGAGGTTCACTTGGCGTAAATTATTCGGGGAATTTGCAGGGATACATTTAAGAATGCTGAAAGTTGAATGCAGAATGCAAAGTTTTGCGAAATCTATTGAAAAAAAAAACCAAAAATACTTAGACGTATCTATGAATATATAATATTATAACTATATTCCAAAAGAAACTATAACTAAAAAAACACTTGATGTGCTTTCCATGGTATCAATTACTCGTATAATCAAAAATAAAATATACAATATATATATTCCGGAAATATATTAAAAAAAAAATACTTATATGTATGTGTATGTGCTATGTGCTATGTACTATGTCATGAAGTACCTAAAGATGTTAACGTAAATACCTAAAGCTGGAAAATATAATATATGTTACTACATACATAAATACGTAAAATTATATTAGTTGCAGATAAACTCTATAAAAAATAATTATATAGAAAAAATATTTATCACACAAATATAAAACAAAAATTGCAAAATTAGTTGCTTAGATTATTGCGCACAAATTGTAGAAGAATGTTTTGAAATTGATTGAGAATTTTCATCTAGCTGAACATTACGAGATGGTTTCAAAACAAGCAAAAAAAAATAACGGGCACAAACAAATTTAAGAAAAATATTTTTCATTTAATTAAAATTTTAAATGTACTTTAGTTCAGAAATTATATAAAAAAAAAAACTATAGCTAATAAAAAAATATTGATCAATGTAGTAGTATTAATCTATATATATATCTATATATATCTATAACTATATTTATATATATATATATATTTATCAAATATTAATTCTAGCATATATATGTTTGACAAAATAGTAAAATGTCATTAGTTTAGTTTTAGATTGCACTTCTCTAATATAATCAATTTAACATATTAAATATTATTATAATACTATATTGAAAGTTCAATTCTCTATATTACAAATAAAAACTTTCTCTATAAAAAACCCCTAAAAAAAAAAAAAACAAATCTTTAATTTTTATTTTCTTTGTGCCAGAAAATTAATTAGTTAATTTCATTCATAGCATTAATCATCATGATTAGTCAACATCAGTTGTGGCATGAGCACAGTTCATGAGATATTTTGTGTGTGTTTTACTATAGAAAACAGAATGCCATTAATGTCCTAGGTCAGCCACCCGTAGGTCCTTTTTTACTTGACTTATTTTGGCAAATACTTTAGCAACTTGTTGACCAAGTTCGGCGTAAAAAAAAAATGTGAAAGAAAGTTTCTGGTAAACCCTTAACTAATTTTCCAACATTGACTGATAAATCCATGGAGTGTTGAAGGACGACAAACGACGGTACATTGGCTGTTAAAGCAGCCATGCTCATAGTCAATGCGCTAGTTTTAGCATCGTGACGTCGCCTTCGCTTTCGCCCTTGCACTCACTCGCTAACTTTTGACGTAAATTTGCTTTCAATCAAAATGTGCTTTCATTCAATTTGGTAACAGTGGCAAAAGTAGCTGCCCGAAAATAGAGTGGAAACCGGCCAAAAGGGCAACGACAACGACAGCAACACAAGACACAAAGCACAAGGCAAAAGCAAAACGACAACTTTGAACTATTGCCAAGAGTTTTGGTGGCGCCAAAAAGTAGACTATGGCTACATAGCTGCTGCTTATCGGCAAAAACGGAAACTTACTGATAGATTGTCAGGCTAAGCACTTATATATAGATATATTACAATGTATATGTATGTGTGTGTGTATGTGTGTGTGTTTAGGTCTATGCATGTATCCGCATTGGCCTTAGAATTGAAAGTCAACATCTAAGATATCGCAACGACACCGCAAGTTCGAGGGAAATTGTTTGGCCAAATATTTGGTTTGTGTTTTACAACTTCTCTGCACAAAAGTTCAATTTTCTAACAAAATCGAAATGTAACTAAAAATTAGCAAAACAATGTTTTAATAACAAAAATTGTTGCATTAATTATTTTAGCAAAATTTATCATAATTTAATTTTAAAATTGTTTGCTTTAAGAATTCTTTGAGACAATAAAATTTTATTTCAATTTAATTTTTAATTTTTTTTGTTGTATTTATAAAATAAAGTTGATCAATTTTATATGCATTCAGTTTAAATTTAATTGCAATTTTGCTGTCTTATTCGAGCACATCAAATTGTGCAATTGTGCTTATTGCAATTGCTACTTATAACAAAAGTCTCTAGTCTCTTAACAAGTCTAAGTCTCAGTTGCATTCGAATTCTAACAATTTTTGGCCAAAATACTTCGCATCAAAGTGACTTTGCCAATAAACTGAAAACTGCTAACGAGCAAATTTCATTTTTAATTTCGCCAGTTTGTCCAGTTACAGTCTCTCTCTTTCTCTCTCTTGCTCTCTCAGTCTACTTTTATTTCATGCTTTTCTACTGTTAGCTGGCTACTTTTCCGTTTTCCATTGCTTGTCAGCGGAAAACGTAAACTAACGACATTTTCGTTTTCTTATTTACACAATCAATTTCGAGCTTTTGTCATGCGGCAAAAGGCGAACAGCAAATGCTTAGAGCACGACTGCTTCTCTTTTACTTCTCTTCTCATACTCTGCTTGCAGTTTTTTTTTTTTTTTACTTTTTTTTGCTTTTTCGGTTAGTATTTTACTCCCGTTTGTCGTGTTGTATCGTTAAGTTGCATTTCGCATTGGTGTTGGCGTTGGCGTTTTCTGCCGCGAGGGAAATTGTCGTCAAAGCGCAAAAAAAAAATGTCAGATTGTTGTTTTAGCAGGCACTGTATTTGTCTCCCCTTTCATTCTTCTTTTAACTCTTTCTCTCTCTCTCTTTCTCAGCTTTCTTCTCTTTCCACTTTTCACTGTGCTATAACAAAACTTCACACACATTTCGCTTATGGCTGCTGTGCATTGTACTCTCTCTCTCTCTCTCTCTCTGTCATACACTCTCTTTCTCTTTCACTCTTTCGCTCACTGTGTTAGTACAGCTAGTAATAGTTCTAGTTCTAGTTTCAGTTTTAGTTTCTTGTTACATTTCCCTTTGCTTCTACTGCTGCTTCTTTTTTTCTTTGTTTTTATTTTTTTATTTTTTTTTTTTTTGTTTGTAGCTTTCAACTCTGTTTCCATGCTATGCTTTTCGCTCATGCTGCTTAGTTTGTATGTTTCTTTTGATGTTGACCGCATTCGCTAGCTTTTTCCGTTGCTTGCGTTCACTTTTTGTATATACCCTGTAAGCATTTTATGGGGTATGCTGCATGCACTTAAAGCAACTTATATTATTTCTCAGCTTTGCTTGAATTTAGTTTTGCATTTTAGTTTAGTTTAGTTACCTTTTACTTTTTACAGGGTATCTTTTAGTCTAGCAGTGAATAATTTTGTATAGTTCTTTTGTTGTTATTGGTAACCTTTATTGTTTATGCAACTGTCAGCAGTTTTCGTTGTCCATTTCTGAGCAAGTTTTCGCTCACAATTCAAGATTTACTTGCCAATGTCTATGTGTGTGTGTGTGTGTGTGTCGTTGTGTGTGTGTGTCTGTGTGTGTGATTGTGTTTGATTGTATATGCATTTTGTTTGTTTTAGCTCAGCTTACATGCACAATGTAGAACGAGCAAATGTAGAGTATGCGTTGCTGTTGCTGCTGCTGCTGTTGCTGCTGCTGCTGTTGCTGCTGCTGTTGTGTTTCTTCATATTTGTTGTCATTTCCAATTGTTTCAGCGACTTTTGACAGCTAGCAGATTAGCTTGGTGACGCCTCTGCAGCTAGAGATACAGCTACAGTTATGGCTAGAGATACAGCTACAGTTATGGCTAGAGATACAGCTACAACAACAGTTGGAGACACATCAGCAACATCATCATCATCATCAACATCAACAGATATTGTAGTACGATTGTCTGTTCATAGATTCTCGTTTTGTTTTTGCCATAACGTTATGCAGCTAAAGAGATTGTCCAGGGAAATCAAAGGTAACAAATTTTGCCATCTTCCTCTCTCTCTCTCTCTCTCTCACGACAAGAAATGATTGCAGCGAATTTTTTGATTGTCAATGTTAAAAGAAATTTTGTCAATTCATTTGTTTTGCTCCTTTCGCAAACAAATGTTGATTTTCTTTGCGAATTATTTAAAATTAAACTGAGAGAAAAACTAAAAAAAATTGTTTGCATGTTTGTTATGTTAATCTTGGACTAAAAAAGATTTCAAAGATTTTTTTTTATAGCTATCGCGAAATACTAATACGTAAAGCTTTGCAGATTAAGCTTTCAATAAATTTAATTGCATGCAAAAAAAATAGAAAGAGAGAGACATATAGAGAGAGAGATAGTTCAAATTGAATATCGTCTATTGACATTTTATGTAATTATAAATTATGCAAGTGTTTGCCTTGAAAAATTGCCAAAACTGAAAAGTTAATAACATTCAAAAATTCTATCAAAAAAAAAAAAAATAAATAAATAAAAATAAAATAAAAAAAAAAAATTTTTTTTTAAATTTTTATCTTTTATTTTATATGCTAACAAATTTTGCTTTCTATTTTTATTTTTTTTTTTTTGTATTTTGTAGTTGCAAAAATATGCATTTAAATTATGCGCAGGTCTGTCTCATTCGCACACACACATGTCTATATACGAGTATTATTTTAGCGGCAGTTTCAATGGCATTCGATAGATTTGAAGCAATTATAAAAGCCATTTTATATGTCAACAACATGCAACATGCGAAAACAATAACAACAACAATAACAACAACAACAGTAGTTACAATAACAACAAGTAGAAAATGCAAAATTTGACTAAAAAGTGCAAAAATTGAAATTAATTAAATTATTTCTAGCTAAAGCAATGTCACATGTGTGGTTACTGCCGCTGCTGGGGCTGCTGCTAGTGTTGCTGTCTATGTATGCAGCATAAAACTCATCAATAAACAAAATTTATGGCTAAAACACAATTGCACTGAACAACAACAACAACAGCAGCGGCAACTACAGCAGCAGCAGCAGCGGCACAGACAGCCACTGCAGCCGCAGTTGGGCGCCCAAAAAAAAAAGCTATAACTAAAGTCAAAGTCAAAGCCAATTAAAGACACGCTTTGGGAGGCGTTGCTCGACTGTTGTACAACATTGAGCACATTACACTCCACCAACACGACCAACACCCTCAGCAACAGCACAAAGTCGAGTCGTGGGCTGCTACTGCTGCTGCTATTTGGCCTTCAGACTCAACGATGTTGCTATGCTGCTGCAGTTCGATGTTGTTGTCCAACGGGTTGACGAACAACCAAAATTTCCGCACCCAATCAGCATATTTAAATTGTATTGTATATGTATGTGTGCATGTGTGTGTGTGTGTGATTGAAATGCATGAAGTACTAGCAGAAGAATGACAACGCAGCATCAGTTAGAGGCCACAATACATATACATATACACAGACATATATATATATATGTACAGTTAGATAGTTAGATATAGCTGCAGGATACTGCTGAAGTATCAGCAGGACACATTGGCAAACTCAAATGCATCTTTTTACCCATTTCGACTCACATCTGTGGTTTTAAGCTCTTACTTCGTTCCCCTCTTCTTCTCTCTTTCACTCTTTCTCTTTCTCTTACTTTTGCACAGTTTAATGGTTAGCAACACTTCGATTTCGTTACCAATTTCTACTTCTGTTTCACATGCACACTCTTTCTTTCTCTTTCTCCCCTTTACTCTTAGCTTTACCCCTTTCCCTTCCCCCCTTTCTTTTACCCCTTTCCCTTCTACTGCTTTGGCAAAGTTCTGTTTCTATGCTGGTCAGCATTTTCGATTTTGATTGTGCGATTTTCTACTTTACTTTTGCTATTTTTTCTTCTCATTTTCTCTGCTTGCTTGTTTTTTTTTTTTGCTCTTTCTGTTTATGTGTTGTTGTTGTTGTTGTTTTTGTTGTTGTTGTTTGTGTAGTTATTGGTCAAACCACTGTAGAAGTCTAATTGCTGAACAACGATTGCGACTGCTACTGTCTCTGTGACTGTGACTATGTCTCTTCGTCTGTCTCTTTGCCTGCGTCTCCAGCTGTCTCTTCATCTGTCTCTACGTCTGTCTCTTTGTCTGTCTCTTCGCCTGTCTCTTTGTCTGTCTCTATGTCTGTCTCTGTGACTGTGGACATTGCTAGTTGCTATAAAAATGGCCTATACTATGGCGGCTTTATCCATTTTTCGTATGCACACAAATCGTTTGAATATTGTTTTCCATTCCTTTTTCTCTCTCTCTCTCTCTCTCTCTCTCTCTCTCTCGCTCTCTTACGCTTTCTATCTCTTTCTATGGTCAGCCATTTGGAAGCTTGAAGCGAACACTTAAAGCTATCAATTTTTAATTGGAATTTAGGCGCAAAGTCGTAAATATTTTCTATGCTCAGAGCCATATGCAACTGTAGCTCTATCTCTATCTCTCTCTCTCGCTCTCTCGCTCTCTCTGTGTGTGTGTGTGTGTGTGGTTTACCATTTGCACGGTATTGCTAACGGTTACGTTTTTCCATTTTTTTTTTGGCCAAAAGACCTTCGAGTGGTTTGCCGCAGTTGCCGTCAGCGCGCTTTGAGTGCAGATATTGAAGTTTTTGAAGTATGTTGCTGTTGTTGCTGTTTGTTGTTGTTGTTTGTTGTAGTTTACGGCAGGTGATTCAGTGATTCACTCATGTGCAACTAGCGAAATGGATCAAAGTGCAGTCGAGCTATACGCATAGCATAACATAGCAGCAACAATTCATAACTTTGCCTAAGAATCAACTGCAATTCCATTAGTTGCAAATTTATTAAGATGCATTTGTAGCTCATGCAAGACTTATATGGCAACAGTTCATGCCATAAATTATTATACATAATGCTAGCAAAATCTTCATTATACTAGCATATATTTATTTATAGTATTCTATGATAACTTTGAGCTGCTGCTGCTAAACTTGCTGTTGCATATTCGAATTTTGTATTTTGCATTTTGCATTTTGCATTTTGCTATTTTACTGTTTGCCATTTGATTGAACTAGTACTTAAGCAGTGTGTCGGGCAACTGGCAAACAGCATTTGAGAGATTAGAGCCAATGGAAACTGGCAGTTGTCTACTACGTCCAGTGGCATGCAACTTGTACAGGCGCGCGATGTGCCGGAAGCAGCAGGCGCACGAGCAGGCGCAACATGAGTAAGCAACAGCAGTAGCAGTAGCAGCAGCAGTAGCAGTGAAAGCAGTCAAAATACTGTTTGCCATGTTTGTGCAGTGTGCTGCTGCTTGCTGTATGTGTGTGTGTGTGTGTGTGTGCTGGGCAGGCATAGTGTGTGACATGTAGTGAAAACGATGGCAAACATGGCAAGTAACGTAACGTTTGAAAATCTTAACGTGATTTAAACATCATGACGAGTGTCTGGCACTGAGCACTGAGAACTGCAACTTGTGAACAATGGCAAAAATAGTAGCAGTAGCAAGGATGTGAAGGATTTGAGCATAGCAGCAGTAGAAGCAGTAGCAGTAATAGCAGCAGCGACACATAGAACACTTGCTGTCCGCACAATTGGCACGTAGCGATTGTGGCTACGCTATGAATACTTGTCTCTCTCTTTCTCTCTCTCTTTGAGTGTATGTGTGTATGTGTAGACTGTAACAACTGCTGAGTTGTCTAATATTTTGACAATAGTCATCATCATTCTCATCCTCATCGTCAACCTTATTGTCAACGTCAACGTCAGCGTCAAAGTCGTAGCTGCTTCAGTGGCTCGTAATCAACAGGAATCCAAGTTGCGCGTTTGCCACACACACACACACCACACATTGACTTTGATGTACTTGCTATTTATGTGCATAGGCATTGAAATTGTAGAGCGTATGATGTGTGGGGCGTGTGTGGCATTTGGCATGTGGCATGTGGCAGAACTCGTCACACACGTGACACAAATAGATAATTGCTTTACGTCTGCAGTCGCGTCGCGTCTACAGCTTTGACACTTTTTGCTTGCCAATGTCATAAACACTTTCGAGCTTTACATTTTCCCCACATCCTCACATAACGTCTACAATTTTTGGCTTTAATTCAATCATCATAGCCACAAAATTGTTTTTACTCTAAGCCTTTTCATCTTTGTATTGTTTACAGTTCATTGAACATTTTATGTTTCACTTTTCTGCATTTTACATTTTTTTATTATAGCCTTGCAGGGGATATATATTTATTTTGCACAGCAGTTTAAAACGCCCATTAGGAGGCGTGGAATTATTTTGATATTATTTATTTTATTTATTATTTTATAATTTTTATTTTTTTTTTTTTTATTTTATTATTTTCAATTATTTATTTATTTAGAAAATAGAAAATATCAGCGATAGGAAATTTTTACAATATTTGACAAGCCAACTCAGAAGCCATAGAGGAAAATGTCATTAAATCGGGATACACAGAATGTAGGATGCAGGAATGAAGGGTATTACATCTGCGGTACACTGAAATTAATTTTATTTTTTTTTGTTTTTTGAGTGATTCACATTGTGGTTGCTGTCAGCGATTAATTTCATTATGTGCGCACAAAAACAATGTTAATTCAATTACAATTTGAATGCATTAAAATGTCAGTTAAAGCGTAAATACCACAATTAATGAAATACATCAGTAGTTAAAGCCACAATCCCATAGGACTATGGAATACCCGGTAAATGGTCTTTTACATTAAATTTTTGAATTTAAATTAATTTTGAAATATATTTTATATATCATAAATATTTATATACATATTTATATATTTATATATTTATATATTTATATATTTATATATTTATATATTTATATATTTATATATTTATATATTTATATATTTATATATTTATATATTTATATATTTATATATTTATATATTTATATATTTATATATTTATATATTTATATATTTATATATTTATATATTTATATATTTATATATTTATATATTTATATATTTATATATTTATATATTTATATATTTATATATTTATATATTTATATATTTATATATTTATATATTTATATATTTATATATTTATATATTTATATATTTATATATTTATATATTTATATATTTATATATTTATATATTTATATATTTATATATTTATATATTTATATATTTATATATTTATATATTTATATATTTATATATTTATATATTTATATATTTATATATTTATATATTTATATATTTATATATTTATATATTTATATATTTATATATTTATATATTTATATATTTATATATTTATATATTTATATATTTATATATTTATATATTTATATATTTATATATTTATATATTTATATATTTATATATTTATATATTTATATATTTATATATTTATATATTTATATATTTATATATTTATATATTTATATATTTATATATTTATATATTTATATATTTATATATTTATATATTTATATATTTATATATTTATATATTTATATATTTATATATTTATATATTTATACATTTATTGTTTGTCTCTCATGTTCTCTCTTTCTATCTCTTTCTCTCTCGTTCTCTCTCTCTCTCTATACAGAAATTGCACGCGCTATTGTTATGTGTTTCAATTGAAAACATTTCACAGTCGCGTACATTTGATTTGTCGCAGTGTTGCCTTATCCATTATCATACAATATTACATATCTTCGTGTGTATGTGTGTGTGAACATTTACCATTGCACCTGGCATTGTCATTTTGGTTGTTATCAGCACTCAGCATACGACACACACTTTGCCACTTGCCACTTGCTGCTTGCTACTTGCTACTTGCTACTAACCTTATCCTAAATACTGTTTTGTTGGCTATGACATACGCCCGCAAACTCCGCGCAACCGTATAGAGTAACATTTGCAACTCATGCGATTTGTGTTAAACAATTTGTAGTTCATGTTTTGGTTGTCGCTGCAGGCGCAACCTGATTTAACTTATCGCACTTGCCACGCGGCGCTCATGTGAAAACAACTGACTACAACAACAAATAACAATAGCAATACAACAGTAGCAGCAGTAATAGCTGCAACAACAACAACAACAAAGCAGCTGCAAGGACACGCGCCGTTACAGTTACACTTTACAATTACTGTTATAGAGGCAACATGACGGCAGACAGTGGCACAATTGTATGTGTGTGTATGGCAGAGGCATGGACATGTGGCAGCCACTTGCTCACCGATATTTATGATAAATATTTGTGCAGAAATTGGGAAAATTCTATGCTGCCACGCGCGATAGGCAGAGCGCACATTATTATTTATTTTCATATATTTTTTTTCTCTTTTTTTGGGCAATGGATTTTCGAATTTCGCTTGTCAGAGCAATTGAAATGATTTGCAAATGCGCTAGAAATGCGCCACTCTCTCTCTTTCTCTCTCATTGTAGTCGTTGCCGGTTGCCGGTTGGCAGTTTCAACTAAATCTATATACAAGTGGCAGGCATTGAATTCGATCTATTTTTCTATGTATATGTAAATATGCTACGCTTTTATCATTTTAATTCTCAGAATAATATCCTTTTTTTTTTTTTGTATAATACTTGTGGCAAGCTTTGCGCCGAATTGCGTGTATTTCTAATGATTTCTATGGAAATTTTGCAAAATTTGCCATGGGGGTAAAAAAGGAGAGAAAATGAGAGATAGAGATGAGAGTACTCAGACAGCTTATGAATATAAAGACAGACTATGAAAAAAATAAATTAGATCAATGGATAAAGAATTTCATATTTGATTGCATAAAGAAATTGACAAATAAGATGAAAGTAAACTTGTTAATCAAATGCTATAAATGCTTCAAGATTATTCAGCAAGAGAGAGAGAGAGAGAGAAGGAGAGAGAGCTACTCAAAAGATTGTGCAATAGTTTTATAGTTAAAGCTTTTTGATAATGTTCATTTGATAACTGTTGCAACAGACATTCATTGTCAAAATGAATGCACACAAATGAATCTATTCACATGCACATAGTATGAGTGTGTGACACTATGCATGTGTGTTACATACAATAAATATAAGCTCTGTTACGAATGCTGCAATTGCACATTTCTGTTACGTTACGTTACGTTTTTCTAACTAACTAACTGCAAAATTTTTACTCTTTTTCTCATTTTCATCCAGCTCTTTGTAGGGTTTTGCTCATAAAACATAAATCTGCAGCACAGCAGTAGCAACAACAACAACAACAAGTACAACAAGCACAACGTGAGTTCAAATGTGCTGCAAAAACAGAAAAAAAAAATAAAAATAATGAAAAGAAAAAGTTGCAAAAGTTCAAGTGCTTTCAGTTTGAGTTCAAGCCCAAAAATTTCGGAATTCTGAATACAAATTCAAATTCAAATCCATAGCCGAATGTGAATGTGAATGCAAATGCAAAAACTCGTATCCAAATGTTGCCAGTTAGCCAAGTTATGTTGCTTCTCATATTTTGTATTTTGTTTACTTTTTGTTTTTGTTTTTTCTGCCACTCTTTTTATTTGCATTCGTTTCTTTTATTTTTATTTTATTTTTTTCAATTTTTACTTTTTCCATATTTGCTGAATACTCGATAGTCGTAAATTTCAAGCGATGTTCGAGCAACAAGAAATTCAACTGAATATTTATATGGCAGAGATACAGACAGAAGGTTAAAGTATATTTTCGACTTCTATGAAATGAAAGTGTTTGGCAGCATGCTGCTAATGCTTGTGTGTCTGAGTGAGATGGCAAATTATACTTTGTCGGCTTTTCAACGATTTTTAGCAAATTTTTAAGGAAATTAATAGAAAATTAAATTATATTTTTTTATATTTTTAATTTTTTTATTAAAATTTTTATTTAAATTATTTTCTTAATTTTTCTCAAATATTCTTTAATTTATTTTCTAATTTTTTTTCTCAATTTTTGTATATTATTTTTTCAATAGATTTTCAAGCTTTAGACTTGTAGCCATTCATAGGGTACCACATAGTCGACTAATTAGTTGTGCAGTCATCACTTGTTACTTCACTTTATTTCTTTGTGAAGCTTTGTAACCAACGCAACATGAAGATAGATCATAAAGAATGTCAGCAAGAGCAAAAGAAAAATGTAAAGGGAAATGAAAATGAAAATGGCAAAAAAAAAGAAAACAAAATGAAAACGGGCAAAACGCAAAAAAATATGAAAAATTCAACTAATAACAATTTTCGTTTTGCTTTTGGGCGGCCGTTTTGTTGGGCAATGACACGCCTATACAATTTTATCGCAGAAAAAAAGGCGAATGTCCTGTTAGCAATGTCCTGGCAGCAAACATTTTCTTTTGCTTGCTTTGTCCAGTCAATCTTGTTGTTGTTGTTGTTGTTATTGTTGTAATCATGCTTAATGCTATTCTGCAGCCACATTTGCTTGTTATTGTTGCTGTTGCTGTTGCTGTTACTGCTTTCGTTGCCCAACGACAACCGCAAAAGCCGCAGACAAAACTGTTTGCTAGAGCTGCCATGGCGGAATTGAAATCAAAGTGGGCGTGGTCGTGGCTATCGTGCATTTGGTTTATGAATTCTGTTTTGACTGCACGCGTTCAGCTGAAAAATTCGAAGCATTCTTCGAGCAATCTAAAGCTTTGCTTTCAGCTTCAAGTTTTTGCATCTTTAACACAATTTTTCCTATCAATTTTTTTTCCGCATTTAAAATATTTTCATTTTGCTTTTTTATTTGTTTTTCTTTGTTTTTTTTTTTTTTTTCATTTTTATTTTTACTGTTTTTGTTATTTTTTCATATTTTTTTTATTTATTTTATTTTTTTTGTTTTTGTTGTTGCTCACCGCTGCCCATTAAAATTTGGTTTTTGCTTTGAAGTTTTTTGGTATTTCGCTTGTTTATTTTGGCCACAAAATTTTAATTGGTAATGTTTTTGGCACTCGTGAAATTTTTTGTTTTGTTTACTTTCATTCAAGTAATTTACAAAGTCAAACAAATATTGCACATTTGCCAACAACTTGAACAATTTTCATCATCACTCGGAAGTAAACTCAATTAGTTATGATCTTTACCATAAATGAACTAACAAAATAATATTTTCAAAATTTTCTGTTTTAAACTTTTTTTGTATACAAAACTTTTATCAACATTTTCTGTCAAACATTTTTCTTTAAATATTTTCTTTCTTTTTTTTTGTGCTATATTATGAAATTAAAGTAAAATAAAATTATATAAAATAAAATATAAATAAATAAAATAAAAAAAAAAATCTTTTAAATACATTTTATAAAATTAATTATTTTGCTGTAAAGAAAAGTTTTTCTTTATATGCGCTGAATGAAATTTTGAGTGTGACAAAAAAAAAAAATAAAATAAAATAAAATTATTAATATGTAAAGAAACCTTTCAGCAGACTTTGCAGCTACATCCTTTTTTTTAGTACGCTGTAAATGTAGGCTGCTTGAGCAGGGTATATCGGTGTTATACATTGACATTATAATAACAATTTTTTTTTTTTTTTTAATATTTTAATTTCTTTAAGCTCAGTGTAAATTTAAATTAAAATTTAATTTTTTATTGATTGCAGTTTAAATTAAGCTACAGGGTATCTTAAAGTCTATCATAAACTTCAACTATATGTTGGCTTGTTTGTCGTTAGTTTGACTCTATTCATATGTAAATATCGCACTTATGCGCAGCAAACTCAATTTTTTTTTTTATTTATTTTTTTTTTTCGCTCAGCTGAAAATGCTGCGCACGTCTCGCAATTATGGCGCTAATATGCACTTGACAATGTAATGACATTTATTGAACGGCAATGGCAACAGCAACGGCAACGACATCGACATCGATTGCGACAACGACAACGACAGTAGAAGCAACTGCTGCGGTTATAGCGTCTACGAAAGTTTGATGGCGATGATTGTGAAGTGTTGCTGCTGAGAGCAGATGCTGATTGAAAGTGTCAGAGAAGTGCCAGGCACAGCTACCGGATCTTATTGAGACAGCGTAAGAGTGAGTATAAGAGTGAGTGAGAGAGAAAGAGAAAGAGTTCCAGTTGCTGTCGAACTGTGAAAGAATTTTGTAATGTCTTGCAAGCCTGAAATCAGCATTAATTCCATGCTGCTGACAACACAATTGACAAGTCCTTGAATTTTGTTGAGTTGTGTTTGCGGTTTGTGCCGTGAATCGTGAGTTGTGAGTTTGAGTTTTTTATATATTTAAGAGTTGAAATGAGTTTTTGTATTTTGTGGTTTCATCATATTTGTCAATGTGCAACAAAAGCCGCGTCATTTATTAATGAAGCCATGTGGAAGCCAATCAACGTCTGATTGCCAGACGTACATTGCACAAAAGAGCGCGCTGTGTAATGCGGCAGTAAAAGCGACTGTTTACCGACATCTAATCAAATAATTTTCACAGTTGCACTGTCACACACTCCCTCTCTCTCTCTCTCTTTCTCTCTCTCTCACTTACACACACACAGTACTTCTCTTTTACCTTACAACTGTTACTCAGTGATAAATCCCTAGCTGACATGCAATTAAATTTTCACTTTGAGTGAGTTGCATCAAATTATTATTTATCAATATGTCGACAGTTGCATATATGTTTTGTATGTATGTATATGTCTATGTTTGTTTTGTGCTTGTGTGTGTGTGTGTGTGTGATAATTTTACTTGACGAAATGAAAAAATAACACAAGAGTTCATCGAGAGTGCATAAAAACGAGCTTGGGCTTGAGCCAAAAGTTATTTCATTGAAGGATTTTCAACAAGAATTTGCATAATATTTTATAGCAAATTTATGGCATGAGAATATGTCAAAAATATTATAAAAAAATATATATATATGTGTTGAGTTTATTAAGGAAATATAAATATATATATATATATATTTTTTTTTTTAAATTTGCTAAAAATAAAATTCATAATAATATTTTTTATTTTTATTTTCTCTTTATTTTTTTTTATATGTATAAATAACTTTTGCAATTCGTTTCATTTTTGTCTCATTTTTTTTTTTTTACGCCACAACATTGTAAATATTTTCATTTAAAAATAACTACGCTCAATTCTTTTGGTTTTCGCCTTTTCTTCTTTTTTGTCTTTTTTGTCTCATTTTGTAGTCACCTTACAGTCAAAGCAAATAAAACAAAGCTGTGGATTCACTTTTGGCATTTGCCTTTCGTTAACATGCCTTAAGAGCTGCTGCCATTTAAATTCGCATATCGTTTGTCTCTGTCTTTGTGGAATGGAGAGCGGGGGCGGCTGTGGAATGGTGGGTGGATTGGCTGGTTGACTGTTTAGTTGCTTGGTTGGTGTCCCAGCTGAGTCGCCCACTCAGTCATCGGCTTAGGTTAACAATGTTTGTGGATTTGCTTGGCATTTTAGTACAGAGTTGCAGTTGAGAATAAATGTAAATGGAAGTTGGAAATAGAATGAAATCACACAGTGCTATGGCTGAGTATGGCAAAAAGAAAAAAAAACCGAATGAAATTCCAGTGTAAAATTGTTCAATCTGATAAAGAACGCAAAGTAATTTTTACAGCATGTCAAAGAAAATGAAACCAAAAATAAAGTAAAATTTACCATGTGCCATAGCAACTGGCAACTGGCAACTGGTAACTGGCATCAGACATGGCCATAGCATAACATACACACGTACGCATCGATATATTATATAATATGAGTATATATGACTTTATTTGAACTTGATTTATATGCATGTCTCGCATATCGCTGCTACTTGCCACTTGCCACTTGCCACATTTCTTGTCTTAGCTTTGCTGCGATCATTTGTTGGGGCCGAATGCGTTTATATTGGTCTTGGCACATAATAAAATTATTTATTGCATTATAAATAATACACGAAGACGTTCTCGTAATCATTTTCACTTCAAGCTTTTCTTTTCAATTTCCATTTGCATTTGTCTGCCATCAATAAAAGCAACAACAACAAAAAAAAATAAATAAAATTAAAATAAAAAAAAAACAAAACGAAGAAAAAAAAATACATATTATAAAAGCATTGCGGCAAATGTTGCAACATTGTATGTGTATCGATGTTGTGCGTGTGTGTGTGTGTGTTTGTATGGAGAGAGTTGTAAGTGGCATGTTGGGATGACTGCTGGCATAAAGAAGGGGAGAGCAAAAGGTTTTTACTTATATGAATGTGTTGCGTGATTTTATTGTTTATCGATACAAAGCTCGTAAATACCTGACACTGGCGCCATAAACACATGCGCCAGAGATGAGACAACAATTTAAGGCAACGATTGTGCTGGGAATATGCTGACACAATTTAACTTTTCATATAACAGACTATGCTGGCAATGACAGGTAAATAATATTTAAATTTAAATAGAAATTCTTCAATATTTAAATAAAATATATATCACATTTTAGGCAGAAATTGTAGAATATATAAAAATAATAATAATTTAAAATATTATATAAAATAAAAGATATTGATAAAAAGAAATAAAAATAAATGAGAATTATTATTTATAAAAAATTATTGCAATAATATTTTAATTTAACTAACTTATAGAATATTAAAAATAAAAATTTATAATTTAAATTTTAAGAAGAAATTAAAAAAAATATATTTATAAAAATAATAAAAATATATGAGAAAAATTATTTAAAATATTATTTTAAGTAAATTATGGTAATGAGATATAAATAATATTTTCATTTAATTAAAAATTGTAGAAAATAAAAAAAAAATAATTTAAAATTTAAAAAATATTAATAAAAAATATATAAATATAAATGAGAAATATAATTTATAAAAAAATTATGGTATATAAATTTATTTATTTATTTTTTATTTATTAATTTTTTTTTGTTAAAAAATGCTTGAATATTGACATAAAATATATTATATTTTAGTTAGAAATTATAGAACATAAAAAAAATAATAATTTAAAATTTAAGAAGAAATGAAAAATATTTATAAAAATAAATAAACATTAATGAGAAATAATATTTATAGCAAATTATAATATTTAAATATATTTAATTTTAACTAGAAATTCTACAATATTAATAAAATTAATACAAAAAAAAAATATTATAAATATATTATAAAAAGAAATAAAAATAAATGAGAAATATAATTTATAAAAAATTATGGTACATAAATTTATTTATTTATTAGTTATTTATCAAATTGTTTTTGTTAAAAAATATTAAATATTAATATTAATATTAAATATCTTTTATTTTCGCTGGAATATGAATATAAATAAAAAAAATATTTATAAAAAGTAATAAAAAATAAATGAGAAATCTAATTTATAGGAAATTATGGTATATGTATGTATCGCTGTGTGCTCATCTCTAATTTGAAATCTACTAAAATTAATATGTGTGCGCGCTCTGCGGGTTTCTTTGCTATGGTTTCTGTTTCTGTTTCTGGTTGCTTTTCTGTTTATATAATTGAAAATTTCTAATGACTTTGCCAAGGTTTATTGTGCAAACAAGTCGCCGAACACACATATAACCAGAGAATGAGAGACTGTGTGTGCGTGTGAGTGTGTGAGAGAGAGAGAGAGACAGAGAGACGCTGGAAAAATAACTCGTATGTGTGTTTGTGTTTGTGCGCTGGACTGTGTATGTCTGTCTGTCTGTCTGTTTTTCTGTGTGTAGTACGACCACGCCTTTGGCTTTTGCCACGCTCGTCAATTCTCGTTCATTTTGACTGAACGTTGAAATCCGTTTCTAATGCTAGCGGCCAAAAAATACATTTCGTTGCTGTTGCTATTGCTGCTGCTAGCATTTTGTTGTTGTTGTCTTTGCATTTGCTTTTAAAATACAGTTACAGCAAATGTTTGTTGCATAGTTTTTACTCGTGTGCGTTTTGGTACATCGACCAACACTGCGTATGCGTTATAATTTCACTTGATGCCTGCGGGCGTCATTCACATAAAGTGCTTATGTGTCTATGTCGCTTTGTCAGCTGCCTTCTCCCAATCTTTCAACATGCCTCCCTACGCCACACACCACCTTGACTACTTCGTCAGCCGCCATTGCCATTGCTTGGCAGTGTAAATAATATTAGCACTAAACAGACACAACGACAATGACAACGACACTATGAACTGTGACAGTGGCAGTGGCAGTGGCAATGGCAACAAGCAGCAGCATGTTGTTGTGATATGGTTGCCACTGCTGCTGTTGCTGCTACTCACTCGTATATGCCCCATGGCCATAAACTTTTCATTAGCAAGTCAGTTTGTTGTCATTGTTCATGTTGTTGTTGCTGCTGCTGCTGCTGCTGTTGCTGCTGTTGGTGTTATTGCCACGACAAAAGGCCGCCTTAAGTGCAGGACCCAGAACCTGCTCTACAGCTCCACTCGCAGCTTTACGCGCTGCGCTGCGTTGCGTTGCGTTGCGTTGTGGCGAAATTTGTCAAAGGTTTTTATGTCAACCAGCGACGGGACTATAATTGTTTTATGCGTCCTTTTTGTTTTTACTGTTCGTAACAAACTATTACCGCAAATGAAGTGTGCCAAGAACTGCGCAAAACTGTGAGCAAAAGAGTCAAAGACGTGACTGAGACGCTGCAAGGGTTATTTGTGGCAAGGACACGCACATTTATCTCACCAGCAGGCAGTCATTGCCTGCCAGCAGCATTAAAAGTCAAACTCAAATTCAAATTCAAATTGCTTTAAGTCAACGCATGCTGCGGCAAAAACTAGTCAAAATTTTGTCAGATAATAAATATTTTTGTATATATACAAATATTAGCTAAAAAAAAAAAACAAAAAAATGTAGCTAAAATTCAAACAAGAACAAGAAAATGCCGCAGTCCTTGTGCATATCCTTGACTTAACTGATGCTATGTAATTTTAATCTTGCTGCTGCTGACTTTAATAATACAGAGATTTTTCTTACTTTTAAAGTCATTTTGTAGCCAACTTTTCTCTCTCTCTCTTCTCTCTCTCTGTATCTCATTCACTGTCTTTCGATTAGCCGTAAAAACTTTAAGTACTAGATAAATCTTTGAGCATACAAAGTGAAAATGGAAAATGGCAAAAACCTCATGCTAGAATCGTCTGTCATGTGAATAAACACTTGAATTACAGTTGTGTTTTTCTTCAGGCACTTCAATTCTTTAGCTAATTAGCAAAATTGCGTTGTGTATGTGAATTGAAAAAGTTTCATCGAACGTTTGCGTAAATTAAGTGGCAAAGTTATGCACTGTGCAAAAATTTTACAGTTGACAAACGTTGTGTAATGCTAAAAGCGCTTAACGAATGACAATAACAACAACAAGTACTACTACAACAACAACAACAATAACAAGCATCGCAATAATCTAAAAGGCAGTCGACAACATCATGAACATCATCAACATCATCAGCATCAACATCATCAACATAATCGTGATTATCCTTTATCCTTTTGCCTTCATTCCTTATACCTTTACCATAACCCGCATAATGTGATCCACAACAACAACAACAACAACAACATGTGAAAATCCATAATATTTGCGCAAACAATCGAAGCTGAAGTACAAAAAAGTTAATCGAAGCAGGCAAAGCACAAACTTGCAACAACAACTTTGCAAAAAAAAAGGGTTATAAATCGAACAAGAAGAAGAACAAGAAAAAAAAAGCTAAAGCCAAAAGAGCGAAAAAAAAGCGCTGCGTGTGCGTTGCGCATTTGCATTTCAAAATTCCATGTTTGTATGTGTGTGCTGTACTTGTAAGTGTTTTGTATATGTAAGGTCTGTGTCTGTGTGTGTGTATGTGTGTTTTTCAGAGTTTTTTAGTCGCAAAAGCGAATTGGTTAGCATTGCAAATGTTCACGCGACTTTTTTAGGCTTATTCAAATAAGCTTCGAGTGTTTTCGACTTGATACCAAGAAGTTCACGTAGAAGCCAAAGCATACAAAAAAAACAAAAAAATCTAGTAGCAGCAGCAACCCATGTCAAATGGAGATTGAAGATTTATAATTAGCCAAGTTAAGCAAAGAACAACAAACTGTATGCAAGGACACTTTCTATGCTTAAGTCAATAAAGTCGAAGCGCATACGATATTGATGAGCAGAGGCAGAAGAAGAAAGAGAAAGAGACAGAGAGACAGAGAAAAAAAAAGAGGAAGAGAGAATTGACAGAGAAAAGCAAACATAGCAGCTATCGGAGCGGAATTATCGGCTCATTTCATCAGTAAACTCGCTCAACTACGCTGCGCTTAGCCAAGACACTAAATTAGCCAAGACACACTGCAGTATGTTAAGCTGAGAACAGTTTGTGATCTTGTGTGAAGTGAATTTGCTAAGCAAAACTAGCAAAAGAAATATAAATTACATTTGAAGACTAAGCCAAGCTCGCTCAACTACGCTGCGCTTAGCCAAGACACTAAATTTAGCCAAGACACATTGCAATTGCAATTGAACTGAGAACAGTTTCTGATCTTGTGTCTTTGGTGAAGTGAATTTGCTAAGCAAAACTAACTAGAGGAATATGAATTTAATTGCTACACTGAGCCAAACTCGCTCAACTACGCTGCGCTTAGCCAAGACACAAATTTATCCGAGACACACTGCAATATGTTAAGAGAACAGTTTCTGATCTTGTGTCTTTGGTGAAGTAAATTTGCTAAGCAAAACTAACTAGAGAAATATGAATTTCACTTGAAGGACTGAGACAATAGCAGGATAAAAGTAGTGAGTAAACTTATTATTATAAATTAAATTAGCTAAATTATATATTTATATATATATATTTTTTTTTATATATATTTTTTTATATTTATATATAATATTTTTTTATTATAATTTTATCTAGTCAATTTTGTCATTTGCATTTCAATTTAAAACATTTATGCAATGTAAATAATTACATTTTGTATACATTTTGTTCTTTTGTTTTTTTTTGTTTCTTGTTTTGCTGCTATTGCTTCTTCTTGTTGTACTGCTGCATGTGCTTGCCGCCCTTTGACCTACGACTTGTAATTTTCTGATTTTGGGCACAACTTTCCCCCGTCGGGAGGCACGTAATACAGAACGTTATCCTAACACGACCTGCCACGTGCCCACTACACTTTATGTTGCATAGTTTTACACACACACACATACACATTCACATATACAAACACAACATATACATAAATACATATAGAGAGACAAAAATATATATGAGTATGGGATTAACCATAGTCACCTTAAATTGTGCTTATTTTCGTTGTTGTTGTTGTTGTTGTTCCTTTTACTATGCTATAGCGCTCTTGGCACAGTGATACTTGCCACGAAGAGACAAAAACAAAAACAAAAACGACAAAAATACCACAAAAAAAAAAAAAAAATTAAATTTTTGACTGTCACGACGACGGCGTCGTCACGAATGTGCTGCCACAGCTTCTGGTTTTTATTCGTGGTACTCACCGAGTGCCATTGCCATTTTATGAATAATTCATATCGACTTACACTCACACACACACATATATACACAGAGACAGAGACACAGAGGCACAGACAAACACACGCACACACACATACATAGACATAAGCAGCATGTGAAGGATCGTCACAAAGGACACGCATACATTTTCATATTGACACTCGTCGCATTTTCCGGGTTGAATTCTCATTCCTGTGGCGGATTCTCATCATCGTTTGGCGCGGCGTCATTGTCTCTCTTGGGCACAGCCTTTGTCTACGCCTCGCACAGACTCTTCACTGTTGTTTTTCTTGTTTTTTTTTCCAGTTGTTGTTGTTGTTATTTGGTTTCTTATGTCTGTTCTTGTTGTTGTTGTTGTTGATGCCAGCAACGCTTGCTGCTTGGCCGCGCTGCATTCTTGTGGCACATTTTTCGTTGCTGTCTTAACGAAGCCTTTGAATGAGCTCAAAAAGCGGCAGGAAGAACTTGCCACTGCGCCTCACCTCACAATGTTGTCGCTTTAAGCTGTTCACTCAATATACACACACACACACACACACATGCAACACACACACATTCACTCACACATATAACCGCAACTATGCTGTCAACTCTTTGCTTTCTGTTGCATACCACACGTCGCGTACGAATATTTTTCGCGCAACGTTTTTCGTCTCGCTTCGTGTGACGCAAATCGCCAATTGGCCAAACCATCGTTTGCGGTTTTTGTGGCAGCTTTTGTTGTTGTTACTTCGTGTATCTTGCTGCCGAATTTGCTGATTCACGCGTGTAACAACAACAGCCAACCAAACCAACAACAACAAAAAAAAAAAAAAGTAAACGAAAACAAAACAAAACAGAACAGAAAAGAACAGAAACCGAAAAAGAAAACACGGAAATTGCAACAATAATCGAAAAACAGTTTGGCATTGTGTTGCCATTGTCTCATTATGCTCTAAACTAAATGTAATGTGCTGTGTTATCTTTAACAAGAAAAAGTGTTTGTTACGCTTAATTTCGTGTTTAATCGAATTTTGTAGCATACTTTCGAGTGCCACAATAAAAATGCAAGGTAAATTTAAGTAAAATTTGCAGTCAGCTTGAAAGTATGCTACAATATTTATCATTTAATTGCAGCAGCTGCATAATCAGTGAATATATTTTAATATTTTTTTAATTTACAGCGTATTCAAACTTCGTATACTTTATAATTTTTACATTTGAAATTCTTTTATTTAGCAGTTAAATGAACTTAAATACAGAGTCACAAAACAATGCCCACAAAACGCATGTGATTTTAAAGTGTTGCTGCTATTGTTGTTGTTGTTGGTTTTGTGGGGGCTTGTGTTTGGATTTTGGTTACTGGTGACTAGCAGGCTCCATTAGCAGTAACAGTACGTTATGGACTGCTATGCTTTGCTGCTATGCAACGCTATACAAGTTCAACTAGCATAACTGCCGCTAGCTATGCTCGTTTCTCTCAATGACTTTACTAAATTTTAAATTTGATTTTTGATTTTGCTAATGTGTTTCTGCAAAGCGGAGTCAGCAGTGTGATGCTAGTTAAATGAGTTAGCACAAATTTTGAATAGAATTATAAATGTGTTATTGATAGAATTGGGCAACAATAAGCGTTGCATTATTTATTTAAACAAAGCGGCAATTTGCAAAAACGTTTTCTGTTCCATGGCCTGTGACATTTCGAGTTTATCTTGGTGAAAATAATTTGGCTCATTAATCAATTGAATATCGTTAAATATATTGATTGACATTTAAATGCAGATGACAATACGTAACGCTTAAGCTTAACATTGTATCTGAAGCTGAAGCAAAAGGCACAAAAATGAGAAAAATAAAATAAAAAATAAAAAAAAAAAAAACAATTGCAACTGATTTATGCATGTTGCACGTGCAACAGAGATAACTGACCTACGAAATTGAATAATTGTTATGCATTTAACATGCCACACACACAAACATACACACGCACAAATCAAAGAGCACAACACTGTTATGCTACGCTCTTAAATCTATTAACATTTCAATGTTACTTTGCTGCTGTTACTGTTACTGTTACATTAACAGTTGCTCTTTTATTTTTCACAAGGGAAATTTTCTCTTTGCTTATGTTACGCTCTTCGACTGCTGTTAAATATTTCAACTGCTTTGTTAACATTATTTGGCGCTGTTAAGCGTGCAAAGACCGCAAAACGCATAAATCATAAAACTCGTTGACAATGTTTTACTTGCCACCGTTGCCTAGATGCTGGGCTGTGTAGTAGTGGCACCACTGTAACCACGCAGGGTGCCCCACTATAGTTTGCCCCAAATGTGCATTTAAATTAGCAGAATCCATGGCGCTTTGCTCTTGGCCTCACTTTGCCTTCATGCAACGTCGTGCAATGCCACATTTCTATGCACAACGAATACATAAATCATTAACAAGCGTCGCCCCGCCTGCCGCACAAATAATAACAATAATAATGCTAAAAACTGCAACAGTCGACGGCTGCCACAATGCCCATGTGGCATGTGTGGCATATACAGGCCACTTTCTCTCTCTCTCGCTCTTATTCTTTCTCTTTTTGTTGTTGTTGTGTTTTTTTTTTTGGGGTGGCATGTGCAACCAATTACAGACATTTCCGGCAATCAGTTTTTAGCACGGCCTTCAATTGCAACAATTGCAACAATCGCCCCAAAAACTGGCCACGATATGTAGTTATAATAATTTCACAAAATTCGTTCGCCATTCAATTCGTATCGACGTTGACATGAACCGCATATCCCTATACGACAAACCCCTCAAAAAAAAAAAAAATTCTCTGCACAACATGCGTTGCGCTCGCCCCCTCAAGTATGCAGTAAAAATTTATGTTCAGTCATAGATCATGTAAAAGCGACACTTGCAACGACGAGTTGTTAGTGTTACTGGGGCCAAAATGTTGTTTGTCGTATGCAACATACGATATGGATTTAGATGCTGTATTTTCAAGTTGTTCTCAAAACTAAAAACTCTGCAACAGCAGCAGCAGCAGCAGCAAAATATTGACATGGCAAACATGAAAATTACAAATATTTTTTTTTTTACATTTTTTGAATGATGAGTTTTCATGCATTTTGTATGTACAATAAAGTTAAAGAAAGTTTTTCTTTTTTTTTATATATAATGGAAAAATAAATAATTGAAAATATCGCTGTCTACTTTCAGGCAGTTACCGAAATAAAAATACATGCGCATGTCAGACATGCATAAGACTTTAATTGACTGCAGATCTGCAGCAGTTTTCGAATGCTTGCAGAACATGCTTGCATATGTATTTATGCAACTATATATGACTGTCAGTGTATGCGTGTGTGTGTGTGTGTGTGTATGTGTACTTCGAGTCGAGGCCTATGCCAATCTGCAGTAACAATCTCAGTGGCTGTATCGAGTCCGTTCGGTTGTCAGTCAGACCGCATGGCTGACTGAACTCATCTTCAGTGCCAATTTCCCCTTGGCCAGCAACAGTCGCTCAGTCGCACAGTCTTGCCAGCTTTTACATCTCTCTCTCTATCTATCTTACTGTCTGTCTATCTGTTGGTACAGGAAATATGTCAAAATTGTATTTGCATTCTTTCTTCATGCTCATGCTATTCATATTTGCTTGCACCTGCTGCAAATTGTCTAATTGAAATCGAGCTAGCTTTAACCTTGAACAGTCAACAGCCAACGGCCAGCAGTATCATGTTAATAGAGCAAATAATAATATATGGCTGGAAGAAAGAGAGGGAGATGGGGAAATTTATATGAATATCCAAACAAATTACAAACAAGTGACCAGAAAATGTTTGCGGAATATGCTAATGTCATGAATTAAAAGCAAACCAAATGCAATTCAAATGATAATGTCCACAAAAATTGATGGTGAAAAATAATAATAATGGAATTTAAATATAAATTTGAAAACAATGCCAACAAAAATTTACAATTACGCAACGATATTAATTAGTTAACCAAATGTTGTAAATATTTGTGCATCGTAAACTATTGAAAAATCATTAAATCTAATTTCATTTTTGATTGCAAAAAAAAAAAATTTATAAAAATAAAATTTTATCATATTTTTTTTTTTTTTTTTTTTGAAATATGAAAAAAATGTGCAACGTCTCGTTAGGTAAATGGCCGACAGCGTCTCTTTAACTAACTGACAGTTGGCGAAGTGAAGACTATGCTTCACAGTGCAAATCATGACTGAATCATGGCTGAAGTCTCAGTAGCCTACAGCATTCTGCCTGCTGCTTTTGTCAAAATGTGCGTCAACAGCATTAAATTTGCATGGATGGCGCTGCCTTTTCTTGTCGCACACTTTTCTCTCTATCTTACTTTTATTTCCTCTGCTTACTATTTTTCTGCTTTCTTTTTTTTTTTTCTTCGTTAAACACTTGCAGCGACAGCAAATGTAAATGACGTGAGTTTATTAAAAATGTAAAATAGTTGAAAGAATAAAAGAAAATTTGACTGTGACACATTTCGTAAAAAATAAATGAATATTACAAGCAATTATAGCAAATAATAATGCATAAATTTATTTTCAATATTTATACATAATTTCTAATATTTCTATCAGCTTTAAATGCAAAAAATTATTTTCAAATTTAATTTAAAATGTCGCCTAAAAGCATGCTGCACTTGCTGAGTTAAGCTGCAATTGCAGTCAGTGAGTCTTCAAAGTAAGAACAGTCAAATTTTATATATTTCTTCGCGTTGTGTCACAGTCATCGTGTCTTCAGTTCGTAAGTCTTGTGGCAGCCTCGTGAGTCATTTTTATTTATAATGAAGTTCATTTGGACTTTGTGTGCGGAATACAAAGGGCAGCAACAAGAGGGAGAAAAAAAAAACAAAAGCAGAAGCAGTAGCAGTGGCAGTGGCTGTAGCTGAAAGCAAAAACGCTTTAATATCATGTTCCGTTTGCTGTTTTGTTCTTTGGCAACAACAGAAGGAAGCATAAAAACGAGTGCAAGGATTGCATTGCATACACACACACACACACACACATATACATATACACTTGGCTGCTTCATCTTTCTTCTGTTTTTTTCATCTTTTGTTGTTGCTATTGTTGTTCCGGTTGTTTCTGTAAGATTAATATGCTGCCGTTTTCTACTACTTATGCTGCCTTTCAAGCTTGGCGCATTCTTAAAGGACGCACAGCACGTCCTGCCAACTTGGCTCGAGTGCGTGCATGTGTTAGTTTAATGACTGCTTGTCTGTCTCACAGCATCTATGTCTGTATGTGTGTATGTGTGTGTGTGTGTGTGTATGCGTGTGTTGAAAACTTAAGTCATGCAGCAAAGGCAGCGCGCGCGAGAGAGAGAGCGGTACATGCTGCCAGCCAACATCAACAACAAAATATACATTCACTCACTTACTTACTTTAAAAAGGGATTTATTGTGTGCTACATATATATGAATATATTGCTCTCTCTCTCTCTCTCTCTCACTCTCTCACTCACTCTCTCACTGTTTGTATGAAATGCAATGATGCCGAAATTCAGCACTCAGCTTGCAACTATCACATACTGCAAAAGACTTAACAGCTCCTTCTTCTTCGTCTTCTTTGTCTCCCCTTGAAAGCTTTGTGTGTCAAGAGTGAAAATGAGCAGCCGCCAGTCAGACAGCATAAGAAGAGACAGAGAAGAAGAGTTGATAGGGACAGTTCTCATAGGACTACAGCTTCCGGAATTTTCAGCGAGCGGCACACTTTCTGCCAGGCTTTGCATGGCGGTAAAGCCAAAGAACTGAACTTGCCGGCAATTACACATCATCATCATCATGATACTTGCACTCACTCTCACATGCTCACACTCTCTCTCTCTATCGCACTCGCACAAAGTATAATAAAGACGTCTACTTACTATGAAGTTTTGGCCCCCCTTTATTTTTTTTTTCCATTACTTGTTGTTCGTGCGCCATTTTGCCGGTTTCTCTTTTAGTTTTTTTTTGTATTGTTGCCACTGACAAGCTAAAAGAAATTGTTCTTCAACTTATGGTACAACAAAATGAAAATATTATATATATGTGCGCTGAAGGTAAAGACAAACGGTAAAGAGCACAAAAAGTGAACAAAACTTCTGAACAATATGTGGCAAAAGAAATATTATTAATGTTTTCTTAAATGTTCCACTGCATTAATAGTGTAGCATACTTTTGCGAGCACACAAAAATTTCTGTTTAATTTCTTTGCTAATTTTTTTTTTTAATAAGTTTAAGTTTAAATATTGTAAAATTATAATTTATTTTTGTCTTGTCATAAATTTTAATTCACTTTTAATTTAAGTAAACATTAGACTAACTAAAAAGAAAAACTTGAAGCCATATTAGCCGTGCTATTATAAAGTATTACGCCTTTGAAGTATACGCTTAATGTCACCATCGCTAGATCTAACCAGATTCATTTGACTGGCACCCGCCTGACTGTGACGCAAATGTAAAGCTAAACACGCGGGCACAATGATATCATCGACATGTGGCAACTTTGCCGTTACTGGCACCCGTGCAATGCCCGTCCATAGCATATGGCGACAGTTTGTATTCGGCGTTGGTCTCTCAGAAATGGCCACCTCGAAGGAGCCAAGCCTTGGTGCTGTCTCATTGACACGCAATTGTAGCTGCAATTGTGGTTGCATTGTACGCAATGCATCTGACAATGATGCATGCAAATCCAATGCTCTTTTCCGATAGTTGATGTTCAGGGGGCAGCACTCAATGTAGAGTACTGGCTGATCGGGATTTAATGGTGGTGGCTCATCGCGCCTCATACTCTACTTGCGTATACTACAAGCTGTATTGTTGGCTGCCTTTGCTCGGCCGAGCTGTAGTCCTGTTTCTTGTGTTTGTTGAATACAATTTTTTTCACATGTTGTGTACAGAGTGAACAGTGTGTCGAGAGACTGAAGTTTAAAAATAAAACTTTGACAGTTCTCTGCCAGACAGCTGTTTATCGTTTATCGTTTATCGGTGTTTCAACTTAAAAAAAACTTTTCCATTTTTCTATTTTATATTTTCGGATGATTTTCGGGTCGCGAAAGTCAGCTACAATCGCAATTGCCAAGTTACCAAAACATTCACCTATATAAATCAAGCAAAACCTATCTGACAAATAAATCTTCTCGAGCTAAACAGGATACAGATAAATGCAAATGCGCATTTGAAAAGAAACTAAAAATAAAAAAAAAAAAACGTAGCAGAAATAAAAAAGCAGAGAAGCAGAAAACCGATACCAAAAAAACATAGGAAAACCAAACAAAATTGAAAAGCTGCTGCGCTGCCACTGCCGCTGCGTCTGCCACATTTAAATGCCAGCATATTTTGTATACATTTTAAGTCTGTCTCTCTTTCTCTGTATCTCTCTCTTTCTCTTTCTCTTTCACACTCGACGAACACACGACTCAGCATGGCCACAAAACTGCAAGCTGTCCACTTTCAGCTGACATTTGGCCGGTGGCTTTGGCCTCCAGTTAAAACTTTGTTAAATTTTCAGCTATAAGTAAAGCCAAGAGAGAGAGAGATAGAAAAATATTTTCCCCCTATATATCCAATATATAATATATATATATATATATATGCTTACTGTTTTTTAATAAACCAAAACTGAAGCGTTGCAAAACCAAAGAGTCGAAAGAGCTGAACACAAAGGCGCTGTGGCTGATTCTTTGTATTGCCTGGGGCAAGGTTGTTGGGGGCATCTATTCATTTTATTCACAGTTATTGAAAACGGAGCAGCGCAACGCTGCTGGCAAATAAAATATGATAAAATACGAAAATAGCAAAATAGTCAAGACAACAAAAACAAAACAGTAGGAAAATCCTAAAACGCAAAACGAAAACGAAAAAAGTTTACGAGTAAGCAGCTCAGTTATGATAATAAACCAACATCATGCACCACGGGGACCAAAGATCGAGAACAAGACTTGAACAAAGGCGCCGCACAAACAAAAGGAACACAACAACAGCAGCAGCAGCAGCAAAATTTGCTGAAAAACGAAAAAAAAAATCTTACATATATTTTATAAACTCAATATTTGAGTCAAGGGGGCAATAACTGTAAATTGATTTGTGACTTTCATTGATTTTACCTTTTGGTTTTTTTTTTTTCTTTTTCTTTATTCACTTTATTAATAATATTAGCTCTTGCTTAGTCAAAATTGTATTGCAAGTCTACGAGGTGTGTGAACTAGCTAAAAAACATTGAGATTGCTTTGCATTGATCGTTTGCATTTTATTGATTTAGTTTGAAACTTTGCTAATATTTTCTAGCAATTGTTGATAAATTAGTTGGTTCTGAGCTTGGCTTTACAGATTTTTATAATTTACAGGCAAAAGATGCTTGTCTTAGCTAACAGTTCTTAGATCAATGCGTTGATCATTTAAATAAAATTTATTTAATTTTATAAATATTTTAAATATATTTATTTATTTATTTTATTATTTTATTATTTTATTATTTTATTATTTTATTATTTTATTATTTTATTATTTTATTATTTTATTATTTTATTATTTTATTATTTTATTATTTTATTATTTTATTATTTTATTATTTTATTATTTTATTATTTTATTATTTTATTATTTTATTATTTTATTATTTTATTATTTTATTATTTTATTATTTTATTATTTTATTATTTTATTATTTTATTATTTTATTATTTTATTATTTTATTATTTTATTATTTTATTATTTTATTATTTTATTATTTTATTATTTTATTATTTTATTATTTTATTATTTTATTATTTTATTATTTTATTATTTTATTATTTTATTATTTTATTATTTTATTATTTTATTATTTTATTATTTTATTATTTTATTATTTTATTATTTTATTATTTTATTATTTTATTATTTTATTATTTTATTATTTTATTATTTTATTATTTTATTATTTTATTATTTTATTATTTTATTATTTTATTATTTTATTATTTTATTATTTTATTATTTTATTATTTTATTATTTTATTATTTTATTATTTTATTATTTTATTATTTTATTATTTTATTATTTTATTATTTTATTATTTTATTATTTTATTATTTTATTATTTTATTATTTTATTATTTTATTATTTTATTATTTTATTATTTTATTATTTTATTATTTTATTATTTTATTATTTTATTATTTTATTATTTTATTATTTTATTATTTTATTATTTTATTATTTTATTATTTTATTATTTTATTATTTTATTATTTTATTATTTTATTATTTTATTATTTTATTATTTTATTATTTTATTATTTTATTATTTTATTATTTTATTATTTTATTATTTTATTATTTTATTATTTTATTATTTTATTATTTTATTATTTTATTATTTTATTATTTTATTATTTTATTATTTTATTATTTTATTATTTTATTATTTTATTATTTTATTATTTTATTATTTTATTATTTTATTATTTTATTATTTTATTATTTTATTATTTTATTATTTTATTATTTTATTATTTTATTATTTTATTATTTTATTATTTTATTATTTTATTATTTTATTATTTTATTATTTTATTATTTTATTATTTTATTATTTTATTATTTTATTATTTTATTATTTTATTATTTTATTATTTTATTATTTTATTATTTTATTATTTTATTATTTTATTATTTTATTATTTTATTATTTTATTATTTTATTATTTTATTATTTTATTATTTTATTATTTTATTATTTTATTATTTTATTATTTTATTATTTTATTATTTTATTATTTTATTATTTTATTATTTTATTATTTTATTATTTTATTATTTTATTATTTTATTATTTTATTATTTTATTATTTTATTATTTTATTATTTTATTATTTTATTATTTTATTATTTTATTATTTTATTATTTTATTATTTTATTATTTTATTATTTTATTATTTTATTATTTTATTATTTTATTTTATTATTTTATTATTTTATTATTTTATTATTTTATTATTTTATTATTTTATTATTTTATTATTTTATTATTTTATTATTTTATTATTTTATTATTTTATTATTTTATTATTTTATTATTTTATTATTTTATTATTTTATTATTTTATTATTTTATTATTTTATTATTTTATTATTTTATTATTTTATTATTTTATTATTTTATTATTTTATTATTTTATTATTTTATTATTTTATTATTTTATTATTTTATTATTTTATTATTTTATTATTTTATTATTTTATTATTTTATTATTTTATTATTTTATTATTTTATTATTTTATTATTTTATTATTTTATTATTTTATTATTTTATTATTTTATTATTTTATTATTTTATTATTTTATTATTTTATTATTTTATTATTTTATTATTTTATTATTTTATTATTTTATTATTTTATTATTTATTATTTTATTATTTTATTATTTTATTATTTTATTATTTTATTATTTTATTATTTTATTATTTTATTATTTTATTATTTTATTATTTTATTATTTTATTATTTTATTATTTTATTATTTTATTATTTTATTATTTTATTATTTTATTATTTTATTATTTTATTATTTTATTATTTTATTATTTTATTATTTTATTATTTTATTATTTTATTATTTTATTATTTTATTATTTTATTATTTTATTATTTTATTATTTTATTATTTTATTATTTATTCACAATAAAATGTTACAGTTGTAGCGCGACCCAATATTATTTTAACTAAATTTACTTTCGCTTGCCACATCCTCTGCCAATTTGTCACTTTACACGCATCCTGCGGCGTTGACTGACGACAGCCTTCAACTTTCAGTTATATTTCCATTTCCACTTTCCACTTGGCATAAATTGGCCAATGCGTTTGTCCGTCAACTTGCTGGCGATGGCTGCTCTGTCTGTCTGTTGCTTACTGCTTCGAGGCTCGAGTGTTGGGATTAAAAAACGTTTTGCATGCCTATTACTTTAGGGCAGCGTTGTCAGCGTTGGTAAGTAAATGGAATGTTGTGGCATGAGCATTTGAAAGGGAAAAGCAATGAAATGTCCATGACGTTGGCGATGGCGATGGCAAAGGAAATGCGTAAACGAATTTGTGAAAATTATTTGTGCTGCCTGGCCAAAAGCTTGATTAAATTTCTTGCTACAAGTCCGCCGGGCATACGCTATATTATATTCATGCATACACAGACACATTTAAACACACACATACACATACATATAAATAAATATATGTATATGTGTTTAAATACATTGAATGAGTTTTCATTGATACTTTGATTTGATATGTATGGATTGTCGCTTGGGGAATACAATCCCAAACGTATTTCAAGCGCGCCAAGCTATAAAATTGCTCTTGTTCTTTCATTCGTTCATTGCTTTTCTTTTCTTTCTTTTTTTTTGCTGTATATATTTCAATTATGAAAACTTTTTAAGCGCGTCGTTTCTCTCTCTCAAGAGAAAGAGAAAAAAAATGTTGTATATAAAATAAGAATGAAGCATGAAAATGCTTACTGCGACTTGTCTACAATTTTTGTTTGTGCTTCTGGTTTGTAGCCATCTTTACACTCAGCTGCTTAACGTCCAGACTTCATTTTGTGTCGCCTTAAGTAAACAAACATTTACGGCTCAATTGTTTTTAGAGCTCAGCTTTTGCCGTAAATTGATGAGTTTTAAATTGTTCTGCCAAGTCTCCTCATACGCATATTTCTCTGCCTCTCTTAGCTTTTTTTTCAGCTATTTTATTGCTCAAAATTTATTCATAATCAACAGCGCAAATCTAATTGGAAGCGCCATTATATGGCTTTACGGCATTCCAAAGTTTTTCTCATTGCAAAGAGAGAAAAGATCGCAAAAGGGATTGAAGTATGAAGAAAAAAAAAAAAACACTTGAAACTTTTCTTTACTGTTTGTTTAATAATTTTTTTTTTTATTTTTACTAATATTTTTTAACCTTTTAAATTTCAAGTGAACTTCAGCTTGCGGGCGTTAACAATTCTCAGAACACACTTAGCGACCACATATTGTTGTTGTTGTTATTGCACTTGTTGTTGTTGTTATTGCTCTTGTTGTTGTTGCTGCTGTTGTTGTTGCTGCTGTTGTTGTTGCTGTTGTTGTTATATTGTTCAGTTTACAACAAAATTAGAGCGCGGTAAGTGGGATAATAAATTACATTAGCACACGTTGAGCTTCTCTACGAATCTCTCTCAGTCTCTCTCGCTCTCTCTCTCTCTTTCTCTCTACCTCAAACTTTCAACAGGTAAACTTTTTTTTTCTTTCACTTATTTTTCCTCATATTTTTTTTTCACTTACGCCTGGTTTATAATTAAATATTTTCTTTTCAATTTTCATAATTTTCCTTGTCGTCGCTTGTCGCTTGTCGGTTCTCGGTTTGTTGCCCCCCAAATGCTGTTCAATGCTGCCCCATGTGCACCAAGATACGCAAGGCATTGTGCGTTTTAAAGTGTTTTGTTTATCTTTAATTAGCAATTTGTGCCTTCTGTTCAGCTTTACCTGCTTGCTTTAGCATGATGAAGAAGAGTGAGATGTGAGAAGTGTGCAGGGTAAACTCAAGCGATTTAATGACCCGTCTGAAGTGTTTTACATTTCTATATATATATGTGTGTGTGTGTGTGTGTGTGTTTGCTAGTGTGTGTGTGTGTGTGTATTATATGATTAATTACCTAATTATTGTATTATATTATCCAGCAGGTGCGAGCATTGTGTCTTAAACCTTAACTTGCGGTCAGTTTGCTTTTGTTTAATAATTGAGAATTTTGCCCCAAGCTTCGCATATTTCAATATATATTTTGTAAGCAGCAGAGTTATCTATGTATCTATATATCTATATATATGTCTAACTAAGTATCTAACCAGCTAAGCAGCTAAGTATCTTAACTGTTTTTGTGTTGGCAAACTCATTGATTTCTTGTTGTATTTTCTTCTTCCTCACTTTCTTATTTATTTTTATTGCCCCAACAACAACTACAAAAAAAAAAGGTTCAAGCAGCAACAGTTTCGTAAACAATTGTGGCTGACCTCTAACCCATCGATGGTCTATTGTAAATATTTAGATTGAAATTCCATGCACGTGCATGCCAAAAAAAGAGAGAAGAACGAACTATAAATGTGAGTACTCGCAACATGTTAGCATTGTGCAAATATATATATATATATATGTATATAAATTCAACTCAATGTGAAAGCATTTACACAGCATAAAGGGATTTCAACTTATTTTCGATAGTTTCTTTATAAAAATTGAGGTCAACAACAGGTTTTAAGTATGTCTAAGCTAAGCTCTGCTGAGTGTGTATGTGTGTGTGTGAGTGTTAAAAAGATTGCAATTTATTTAACAATCATTTTCTTTTAGCATACAAAATTATTCATTAGTTTTATCGTAATGGAATTTGCCAACGTTTTTTTTTCAAATAATCAATGACAATTGTTATGGCAAATCTGTCAGCGGGTTGATGCCTTTGCTAAAGAATTTCATTTTGATCGCTATGCATATGAAACTTGGCTAAGTTTTTGTTGTAGATGCATAACTTCAACTTACTGACAGCGGGTTGATGTCTTTGCTAAAGAATTTCATTTTGATCGCTATGCCATATGAAACTTGGCTAAGTTTTTATTGTAGATGCATAACTTCAACTTACTGACAGCGGGTTGATGTCTTTGCTAAAGAATTTCATATTGATCGCTATGCATATGAAACTTGGCTAAGTTTTTATTGTAAATTTATTTATATATATGCTGACTGACAGCGGGTTAATGTCTTTGCTAAAGAATTTCATTTTGATCGCAATGCATATGAAACTTGGCTAAGTTTTTATTGTAATTTATTTATATGATGCTGACTGACTGCGGGTTGATGTCTTTGCTAAAGTGTTTGACTTTTTGATCATTTGCCCCATTTGCATATTAAATTTTATATGAAACTTGACTTACATCTTCTTTTTTTATTGGCATTAATTCAATTTATTTATTTGTCATAGAAGTTTCATATATGCTTACAATAAATAGTGCTCGATCTATACTACACACGGAGACACGCAGTGCCACACACACACACACACATACATACATATAATTTCAGTGTCCAGCAAAAACTTTGTGATATCAAAACTTGCAAATAAAAAAGCAAAAAATTATTATTAAATTCTAGCCAAAGTTTTAACATAAATCCACATACAGTTATATGTGTGTGTGTGTGTTGTTGCATGGCAATGAATGCTGAATGTTGTTTTGTGTAGCATACTTAACAAGGCTTCAGTCTGCTGGGGCCACAGACATACATATAGCGAACGTTTTCAATATCAAAGTCACGTGCAAATGTTGTATATTAGTTTGGGCAACTACATTTCTTCTTCTTTTTCTTCTTTTTGTTGTTTTTAGTTGCTACTGTCTGCCTACTGTAGTTGTTGTTGTTGTTGTTGTACAGTAAGCCTGCTATTTTTGGCGTGCAGAAAACGCTGGCAAAACATACTTAGACGCTAGATGGCGCTCGAGTGATTTTAGTTTGAATTTTACGTGCCCATCAAAATGTTTATGAACAAGCATACAAAATATACAGCAAGTGAGAGAGAGAGAGAGGGATAAACAGAGAGAGAGAGAGAGAACGCTTCATGCTGTTAAGGTATTCATGCACTTCATTAGGAGCGTCATGTCAAGTGGCACAAAACTCTATACTATACATCTATATGTATATATATGTGTGTGTGTGTGTGTGTGTCTGTGTGTGTGTTAGCTTGTGTTTTTGTATATGTGGTTTTGCTGCCTGTGGCGTTGATGTTTAGCGCTTGCCAAAGTCGTTTTAATTAAAGTTTATGTAAGCATTGAAATTATGCGTTGGCAACATTTGTTGCTGCTGCTACTGTTGCTGCTGCTCATCGATGTTGATGTTGATGTCGATGTTTTGTAGGCGTGTCGAAAGTTATCGAGTTTTGCCAGACAACCTGCCTGTCAAACATAATCACAATATGTATGCTAAACTTCAACAACATCATTTTTGTTCTCTCTCTCTCTCTCTCTCTCTCTCTCTCACTCTCTCTTTCTCTATACTCTTTTATATTCTATAACATGCAGCAGCTTCATATGCCTCTGATTAAAAACTTTAGCTATCAATGTTTTTCTTGTTATTGTTGTTGTTGTTGCTGTTGCTGTTGTTATTGCTGTCATCAACAAGTTGCCTTAAGTTTGCATTGGGAATAGGCAACAACAACAATAGCAACAAGAAGAAGAAGCACAACAATCACTTAACAGAAATGGTTTTCTATTTACTCAAATTGAAATGCACTTGAACAATTTTATTGCATGTGTGCATCTGTCTCTCTCTCTCTCTTTCTTTCTCTCTCACTCTTTGTATGCTAAACTTTTAAGCAAAATCATTGAGCTATAAATTTATTGCAATTGCAATTTAAAAAAATTTCAGAAATTTATGAAAATAATTTTCAATTTTAATTAAAATTGCATAAAAATAAATTAAAAAAATAAAAAATAAATAAATAATAAATTAAATAATAAAATTGAAATAAAATAAATTTTTTGTAGTGTATAAAAAGTTCGACTAAAAGCTTTAATTTTATTGCTCGGCAATTTTCTTTTCCCCATGATTGCAATTGTTTCAATGTCTGCCTTAAGCTCCCAATGGAATCGTTGGGCGGAGGGCGGAAAGTAGACTGAGGGATACTAAATTTGTTTGTATATCGACAGATGTATCTGCTTTTAGTGCATAAACTAATACTGAAACGGCAGCAGAGGCCGATCGATGCATATTAAAGTCGAGGCATTATAATACCAATGGCAGCAGTGTTGGCCAACAATAACAGTTATAAAAAAATAAAAAAAAATAATGTTTGAGTTGAGGAAACATTCGGCCAGGATGTGTGGTCGACCGCAAAATGTTGCAGTGAAACAAAAAGTGTTGAAAGTGCCAAAAAAAAAAAAAAAAACAATTGACGGAAAAATGCAACGATTTGCAGTGCGACCCCCAAAACAAAAGTTTACTGCATTCACTGTAATGCAGCTGCACTGTTTGTCTGTTTGCCGGTTTTCAGTTTGTTGGTTTTTCAGTTTTCAGTTTCATTTATGCAAAATTAGTCTCGGGTCCCGTTGCTGCATCGGTAATAACCGCAAGTAAATGTCAATGCAGGAAATGCATGCAAGCACATAAATTTTCCAACATACAGAGCTACAGAAACAGTAACAGATACAGAGACAGCATAAAAGAGAGAGACAGATAGCGAGAGAGAGAGAGAGATAGAGAGTGATATACAAATGTAGACAATTGCATTGTAATTTGTTGTTGCATTCCATGCACGCCTGAAAGTATGCAATGCACTACGGCATGTGCACAATGCCTGTGGATTCTGTTTATGTGGCCAAATGAGCTTGTTGTCATTGCTGCAGCAGAAGGAGTAGTAGTAACAGCAGCAGCAGCAGTAGCAGCAGCAGCAGAAGTAGCAGCAGCAGCTCTGACATTATTAATGCATAATTTTAGGCCAAAACTGTAGCCTGCTGCGTTAATTAGCCTGTACTTTTGGGTCACTGGCAGCAGTAGCAGTAGCAGCAGCAGTAGCAGTAGCTCCCGCAAGGCTTCTAACCATATTACAAAATGAACGAGCCGAAACGAAACTTTTTTTAAATTTTGCTTTTACTTTTTTCCTTTTTTTTGCGGTTTCTTTTTTTGTGTTTTTGGTTTTCTGTTTTTTTAAGATCTGTTAAAATTCTTTAACTTTTCTTTTTTTAATTTAAAACCAAATCTCGTTGAGTTCAAAAACTTTTTTATTGTGCAACAAAACACGTATTTGTGGCATGATTAAAGCATCGTTTCATGCCATTCACACGAAGAGTCGAGGCGTGAAAAGCAATGCATACTCCCATGTGATATCATAGCAGAGAAACAGAGAACCAGGGATATGAAGAACCGCAGAACTGGGAAGAACTGGGAAGAACTGGAAGAACCGCAGAACGTGTCTAAGTAATTGTGTTTGTGTGACAAGTGGGGAGAATAAAAGTGCAATTTATATGCTTAAATGACTTTATGATGCCATCGCATCTCTCTCAACCAGTCACGAAAGTACAGAAGCAAGGGACAGATACTAAAGTGCACAAAAAAGAAACAAGAGGAAAGACCACAAATACATATACAGACATAAAGACACACACACACATACACACAGACACACTCATAGTGGTAAAAGTGAATTTTTCTCATGTGTTATAGAGATTAATTCATCATCAAATGCTGCTGCTGCTGCTGCTGTTGGCGAGTTAAGGCGTGGCTTGCCGTACTGTGCTGTGCCACAGCATGTGGCACTTTATTTTACTGTACTTTACTATACTTGCTTTTCACTGGATTTTGGCCAGCTTACAAAATATACTCACTGACAGAGAGAGACTGAGAGTGAGAGAGACAGACTGTGTGTGTTAATTAAAGGCAGTGAAAGAGTCTTGAAGATATTTTTTTTTACGCCTGCTCTGACAATTTATTATTGCCAGCAGGAGAATTTAATAAACAAAAAAAAATTTTTTTTTTGTTTTTTCGTTGCATTTCCAGTTGCTGTTACTGTTGCATTGTTGCAATTTCAGTTGAATCAAATACATTTTCATATACTATATACTAGTATTTGCAAGAGCTTGGCATAAATGCAAATTGCGCAAAGTGCGCAGTTTATTCATAATAATAAAAACAAATACTCAACTCTGCAAAAAGCAGTAACTACGCTAAGGTCAGTCTCTTGCATAATGCGTTTTGATACTCAACTTACCGTGGGGTATGCACGAATATCTAACAATCGATGTGCAAGTTATAAGTTCAGAGAGAAAATAAATTGAAGCTTGCACATTTAAATTTTTTTTCAAAATTGCTAAACAATTTTTGCAGATTTATTTTATTTTTTATTTATTTAATAATGTTAAATATAATTAATAATAATTTATAAATACATTTTTTTTTTTTTAATTTTATTGTTGCTTAATATATAATTTATAAATTTACTTATAATTATTTCAAATATATTTATTTATGAAAAAATTTGTATATACATTTTTTACATTTTGCTTATTTTATTATTGCTAAATATATATATTTATTTATTATTATTTTATATATTTATTTATTAAATATTCAAAAATTTATATTTAAATTTTTTACATTTTGTTTATTTTATTATTGCTAACATATATATGTATGTATTTATTATTATATTATATATTCATTTATTTAATATTCATAAATTTATATATTAATATTTTATTTATTTTATTATTGCTAAATATATATTTTTATTTATTATTATTTTATATATTTATTTATTTAATATTCATAAATTTATATATAAATATTTTACGTATTTTTATTTTATTATTGCTAAATATATATATTTATTTATTATTATTTTATATATTTATTTATTAAATATTCGTAAATTTATATATTAATTTCTTACATTTTCTTTATTTTATTATTGCTAAATATATATATTTATTTATTATAATTTTATATATTTATTTATTTAATATTCAAAAATTTATATATAAATATTTTACGTATTTTTATTTTATTATTGCTAAATATATATATTTATTTATTATTATTTTATATATTTATTTATTTAATATTCATAAATTTATATATTAATTTCTTACATTTTCTTTATTTTATTATTGCTAAATATATATATTTATTTATTATAATTTTATATATTTATTTATTTAATATTCAAAAACTTATATATAAATATTTTACGTATTTTTATTTTATTATTGCTAAATATATATATTTATTTATTATTATTTTATATATTTATTTATTTAATATTCATAAATTTATATATTAATTTCTTACATTTTCTTTATTTTATTATTGCTAAATATATATATTTATTTATTATTATTTTATATATTTATTTATTTAATATTCATATTCATTTATTTATTTATTATAATTTTATATATTTATTTAAGAAATATTCATTCATTTATATATAAATATTTTATTTATTTTATTTTTGCTAAATAAATAAATAAATTTGAAAAGTCAACAAATTTGATGCCTTGTCAACTTCCAAGATATTCATAGTCTTAGTCTTGGCAAGCAGACATCAATTTTATTGCAGCGTAGCGTATCAGCTGTTCGGTCATTTATTTGATTTATTTTTGTATATATTTTTTTTGTATGCATATGTTTCAGCTGCTGCTGCTGCTGCTGCTGCTATTTTATTTGATGCGCCACTTTTACTTCTTATTTTATTTTTCATTTTTTTTTTTTTTTTTTATCCTCCATTTAGATTTAGCTTTGGCTACGACTTTAACTGGACTTTGCCCTGCACAATATACTATATATATAGATATATTTACATATATATATTTTTTAAACATTCTCCATCTTCTTCTCCTTCTTCTTCTTCTTCTTCTTTTAGTTTTGTTTGTTTGCTGCATATGTGCAAGAATATGGAAATTGTTAGTAAGTGCTAAGAGAATTGGGCTAAGCTTGGCCCAGAGCCGCAACAATTTTTCTCTACAACATTTTTTGCAGTTTTTTTTTTTTTTTTGTTGTTCAGCATATCTTTATGAATATTCAGTTATTCAGTTTGCTATAAAAAAACGAAGCTTGAACCAAGTTATGGTTAGAGTTCTTAGCTATATGAAAGACATAACATGATTGCCCGCTGCTGCTGCTGCTGTTGCTGCTGCTGTTGCTGTTGCTGCGCTTAAAGACAAACTAGTCGAGTGCAAACTAAACCAAACAAAAGAAAGGAAAGTAAGAGATAAAGAGATATAGAAGAAGATAGTGGAAACATTGAGAGAGGGAGAAAGGGAAGAAATGAGAAACAGGCATACGTACAATTTAACCGTATAATTTACAATGACAAACGAGGCTTCCCATGGTGCGCACAATTACACACACAAAAGTGACACACACACACACACACACATAACTACACAGAGGCACGCAATACGCACTAAGAGGGGGTGGGCAGTAGTACTGATAGTGTAGAAGACGGGGGAGGTGCAACTGTGTGGCAACTGATGTTGAGGTTTTGGGGTCAACCCCTTGCCAAAGAAAGAGCAGACAGGCAGCGCGACAATGTTAGACGACTCACACATCCGAGAGATGGATGTGAATCGTCCTTGCTCGTCCCTGGGCTGCCTGGGAATACACGCGCTGACACAGACAAATGACAGCTGAGACACAAGCCAGCAGCAACAAAAGCAGCAAGCAGCAGCAGTAACAGTAACAGTAACAGCAGTGGCAACAATAACAACTACAACTACAACAAGAGAGAGAGAGAGAGAGAGGAAGAGAACAACAAGAAGAACACGAACTGTGACAAGGCCAAGCAGCCGTGTCAGGCATAAAAGTAGACATAACGGACTTGAGACAGACTCACACTCTCACTCACTCTCAAAACTTGCAGTCACAGTCGCTGCTTGTGGCATACACACAGCACAGCACAGTAGGTGGGCGTCCTTTTTGCTATGTGACCTGTAACCGTAATCAACACCAATAGCACATCCTTAGACAAGGCATCCTTACTCATCGTTGAACTACTTCAGTTCAGTTCACAGTCGTAGATTACGTATCCGCAACGTTTGCCATTGTCGACCATTATGCCTAACAATCAATATGCGCAATTGAACGCGCATGATTGTTGTGATTTGTGATTTGTAATGTAACGTAACGTAACGTAGCGTAGTCTAAGGTAACGTTGCGTTTCATAGCATATAATCAAGGACACCTTGAGCTAACTAAAACATCATTTTGTTTGCCTGCTCAGTCATGTTCTGCTCTCTCACAGCATGCCTATACACAGCAAACTTAATCAACTGGCACAGCAGGTGTCCAGTGAGCCAACCAAGCAACCAAGCAACCATTCTGCCAGTAAAAGCTTTCTAACTATGTCTGCGGCTTTGTCTTTGGCTTTGTCTTTCAAACTAAACACAACAATGGCGTTCATAGGCATTCTTGGCCATGGCTACCATAGCCAGGCAGCTTGCCTAAATATATATATTACACAATAGACAAGACTAAGCTTAGCTACAATTTCTAGCTAAAAAAAATTGTAGCTTAAATTATAAGCCAATTATTGTAATTGAATTTTAAAGATAAATTTTTGAAAATTAATGTAAAGAAATTTCTGCTATTATTTATTGATAATTTTATTATAAAATTTTTGATAATTTCTATTTTTATGAAATGTTGGAAAAACACTTGAAACTTTTGATACGCTTACAACTGAAATAGTTCAGTTGTTTTCTGATATGAATAAATCATCATCATATTCATAATCAACTCAACACTTAGTCATACATGTTTCACTTGCCGCTTTTCTCTTTCACGTTAGTTTTCTGCTATTGTGTTGCACCTAGAGATACCATTAACAATGTAGACATTAAGACAGACAGACAGACGATGGCTGCCGTCTTGATAAATGATCCCTTATGTGTGTGTGTGTGTGTGTATGGCATCTACATGTTGCTCCAGACGGCGTTTAATCTGCGCGTCAACAAACTTCTGACAAGTTACATATCACCGGGGCAACAGTTGGTTGAACTTCAATGGCAGCATACTACGCTGGCAGGCACGAGCTCAGCAACTCTGTGAAGAGAGCGAGAAAAGTGAAGAGCGAGAGATGTGATGAGCCAGAGAAGTGAAGAGTGAGAAAAGTGAAGAGCGAGAGAAGTGAAGAGCGAGAAAAGTGAAGAGTGAGAGAAGTGAATAGTGAATAGTGAAAAGATGATGCAGTGTAGTGCAAAGTTCACTTTAAGTTTGAGCTTAGGCCAATGAAAATTGTTTTTCTTAACCTGATGATGTATATGTATATGTGTGTGTGTGTGTGTGTGTGTGTCTATGTTGAGCTTAAATGTTAAAAATATTTTCCATATCCTATAACAAAATTTTCAATTTACGCTAAAATGAAATTCTATGATCTTAGTTTTGACAGAGCAATGTAAAGTAGAAGTAGCAGTAGCAGAAGGAGTTGAAGTAGCAGCATGGAGCATGGAGAAAGTGTAGCGAGTAAAGTTTTTTTGTTGAACATGTTAAATAACCACAAAGTGGCAAAGGTTCGGGGCAACAGAAACTCTAAAATAGAAAATAGAAACTCAACGCAATAACTAAAACAGTTTAGCCAACAAAAATCCCCTAAAAATCTGGTTTTTCGTAATTTTTGCAGGCCAAAGCACTCAGCCTTTTAACTTTTGACCGCATTGGCATGCTGATACCTTAGTAAACACACACACACACACACACATGCAGCACACATACGTAGCACACACATTCACAGCCATGTTCCACCCACATGTACACATTCTTTATTAGATTTGCCGTCAGTCACTGAGCTTGAGTCTGTTGCTTGAAGTCAGAAGCTCGAGACGGGAGCTTGGGCTTTGGCTTTGGCTTTGGAATTTATCAAATTTTATGCAAGCAACTTGCTTTCAAAAAAAAAAAAAAAAAACAACAACAAAAAAAAAAGAAAACAGCAACAAAAAGAAGAAGAAAAAAAAAAAATAAATATGCCTTTGTGTTAACTAAGCTGAAAATACAACGAAGTTTGCCCTGCTCTGTAAAGTCAGCTACTGCAACAATAGCAACAACAACAGCAACAGCAAGAGGAATCTGTTGAAAAACTAAACTGAGAATTGCGTTTCAGTGACGTTGCGGGAATGCAGTTGCATCTATCGGATGCCAATCTACACAGTGACATTGCACAGTGGGGCAAAATTAAGCAAATCTCAAATTCTCTAAATATATGACAAATTTTTTCTTATGAAATCTTTTCAAGTTTAGCAAAAGAAAGTGAAACGTGCATAAAAACAGAAAACACAAAGTACTTTTATTTTGTATTGCAACTTTTGGTAGATGGCGCCACAGTGCAACGACTTTGACACACATAATGCGCACACACAATGCGGCAATAGTATTTACCAAGAGCTAAGCTTAACTTGAAGTTTGCTCAGTCACCACGCCCACACACATGCGAGCTTGCACTTGCCGTGGCATTTCTGTTAGCTGTCAATTGCGAGTTCATTGCATCACGCACACACACTCTCGCACACACACATGCACACACACATTGGCAGTGACAGCTAATACAATGTAAGAGTAGCCGAGCTTGGAAAAATATTTTTCTATAATAGTTTTTCGAGTATCAGCATCGACTTAATGTGAAAAGTTTTTTTTTCATTTTTTTTTTTGCCAAAGATTACAGCAAAATACTTGAAATGCATGTGTGTGTGTGTGTGGTGGAATCTCAGTGTAAGATTGCGGCACTTGCAACGTAAAACTCTAGCTAATGACAAGTGCACTTTTTTTTTAGCATTCCAAATGCAACGTGTGCAACTTGCAGCAACTAAAAACTTGCAACTTTGTATGTGGCTACACACGAACTGCTTTGCATAGCTTTAGGCGCTAAAAGCTTTTCCAACATACACTTATACACACATACATTCGCACACCTGTTGCGGTTACTGGCCTAATGCATAATTCAAATACTTGACAACTGTCGAATATTTTATTCATTTCAACAAAAATAACAAAAAAAAAAAAAAGAAAAAGGGGGATAAAAGTGTAGAGAAAAATGTTAAGAAATACTTGAAACTTGGCTTACAATTCGCTTGGCTAACTTTAAAGTGCAACAAATTATTTCATGCTGCAGACTCGTTGAGTTTGCTGCACACACATTCAGTAAAAGAAGCAGAAACTTGCAACATTTATTTACTTAGTTAAGCGTGCAGCCCTATGTCGTTTCAATGCTTCGCTTTGCTCTGCTCTGCCTTGCTCTGCCTTGCTCTGCCATGTCCCCTGTGCTTTTTCATCCTCTCTTGCCGCTCTCGTAAATCAGTAAAATTTATTGCAAATGCTACAGCAAAAGGCGCGCGCACATGTTGTCCCAATTTTAATGTTCACCAAAATTTTTGGCGGAATTTCACAAAACATATTTCAATTGTGAGTTTAGCTCACGTTTTTCAGCTTGTAATTTATTTGCGAATCTTTTTTTTTTTACTAGCGCAAGGGAGACAGACTCTGATGTTGATATAATCGGCATATATTAGTTTATATATTGTATGTGTATATCTGTATATATAACTGCAGTTATTCAAATGAATAAATTGCTAAATCATTTTGCTATATTTGCGTTTGGATTATTGAAAACTAATATCGATATTTAATTTTAATTACTTACATAATTTATACAAAATTTAACTAATTGCAACAAATAGGCTGCATAAAATATTATCAAACATTTATTGCAACATTTTTTATGTAAATATTTATTAGCTGATTATGACATTTCTAACATACAAATTTAAAGCTCTTGCTGCAGTCAACTAATTTTTCACACATTGCAGTTTCAGTTACTGAAGCATACAAATAATCTGAGTTTTGTTAGCAAAGGCAAATAAATATTGCTACTTGCTTAATATCAGCAGTTGAATGAGTGTAAAATAATAATAATAGTAATTAAAAATGCAATAAATATCAAAAATACTAAAAATACTTTTACTAAAAATATTAAAAAAGAAAAAAATAGTAAAAAAGTAATATAAATCTAAAGGTACTAAAATTACTAAAAATACTAAAAATACTAAGAATACTAAAAATACTAAAAATACTAAAAATACTATAAATACCAAAAATACTAAAAATACTAAAAAAAAACTAAAAATACAAAAAGTACTAAAAATACTAAAAATACCAAAAATACTAAAAATACTAAAAATACTAAAAAAAACTAAAAAAAAAAGAAAACTAAAAATACAAAAAATACTAAAAATACTAAAAATACTAAAAATACTAAAAATACTAAAAATACTAAAAATACTAAAAATACTAAAAATACTAAAAATGCCAAAAATACTAAAAATACAATAAATACCAAAAATACTATAAATACCAAAAATACTATAAATACTAAAAATACCAAAAATACTATAAATCCTATAAATATCAAAAATAATATAAATATTTAAAAAGAAAACTAGGAAAAATATGCTATAAATCTAAAGATACTAAAAATACTAAACATACTAAGCATACTAAAAATACCAAAAATATTACAAATAATTATATTAAAAAAAAGGTTATAAATGTAAATATACTTAAAATACTAAACATACTAAAAATACTAAAAAATATATTAAATATATTAAATAAACTTAAATAAAAAAATATTAAAATTATTGAAAATTATGAAAATAGTAAAAACAGTAATTTTACTAATAAAAGTAAAAACTATTAAAATACTAAAAAAATATTAAAATTATGTTATAAAATTTTGGATACACTAAATTTTTACCTAATACTATAAAACTAAAGATATTAAAAATATAACAAAATGACAATAAAATTATTGAAAATAATAAAAATTATGAAAATAATTTTACTAATAAAAGTAAAAATTATTAAAATACTAAAAAAATATTATAATTATGCTATAAAGTTTTGGACACACTAAAGTTTTACTTAATACTAGAAATCTAAAGATATTAAAAATACAACATATAACAAAACATACAATAAAATTATTGAAAATTATGACAATAGTCCAAGCTCTAATAATAATAAAAAAAATATTCAAATTATACTAAAAAGTGTTTTGGGCTTTTTTATAATTTGCAAAAAAAAAAAATACTTAAAATATAATTTAAAATTAAAAAAAAAATAAAAAACTAAAATTATCAAAAATTAACAAAAATTCTACAAATATTAAAAATCTAATTTTTATTGAAAAACATAAACATAATTTGTTAGCCAAAACTGCTATTGAGTTATGCTTGGCAGCTTGTTTCACTTTCACTTTCACATTCAATTCATTTTATTGAATTAACTTGCTCAACACTTTAATGTGAAATATATTTAATGTCTCAACCCTTTTTGATATTCAATTGAGCATTAATATGGGCATGTGCATAAGTTGTCGACGGCAAAAGCAAGGAGAATTATAACTCGATTTGTGTGCCTGGTAAACAAATTAAATGAGTTTCGAACTTTTCAAATACTTGCCATAATTTCATACGCTACACCCTATACCCTATACCCTATGAAATTGTTGTTCTTTCTTTTTTTTTGTGCAGAATTCGCTTACAAGTTCACAACAAATCCAAAAAAATGAAAAATGAAAAAGAAAAGAGATAAGAGAAAACAAAACAAAACAAAACAAAATAAAACAAAACTTTCTTTTGGACTTTCGTGTAGCAGCCCTTTTCGTACAGTGAGCATTGAGTAAGAGTAACAGGACATCTAAATTATAACGCCATTTTGGGTAATTACACTTTTTGAGTGTTTTAGCGTTACCAAAATGTGAATCGGATATTAGCCAAGGCCAAGAGTTTTTGGCGCTAACATGAAGGCCGAAGTGTTTTTGGCGACAAAACAAATTAAAACTCCATAAAAGTGGATACATATTTATGCTGCTGCTGTTGCTGCTGTTGCTGTTGCTGCTGCTGTTGATGCCACTTGTTCTACTACTGTTGTTGTTGCTGCCATTGGTGCTGTTGTTAGTGTAGTTGTTGTTCTTATTGCTCTTGTTATTTGAACAAATGTTTTGGCAATAAAAACACGGAAACCCCAAAAAACAAATAACTGGTATAAGACTGAGGAGAATGAGCTAGAGAAACGAGAGTGAGAGAGCGAGAGTGAGAGAGAGAGTTGGATAATGTGTGTAATAATAATGCTTGGCGAAAATTTAATGTTGCCAAAAATGGGAACGTGAGCAAAAGTGAAATCTAATAAAATTACTACAACAACAACAGCAACAACAACAATAACGTTATGAGCCACAACAGCAAAGTTGCAAAACAAGTGTTAAAATGTTTTAAATTAGTTTTCGCCGTTGGAAAGCAACAATAACAACAACAATAACAACAATAGTAACAACAACAGAATAGAAATTAGAATGTAACTGTATTCCTTCTAAATGCAAAGCTTACTATGCATATATAAATATATATGTGCGTGTGTGTGTGTGTGTGTGTGTGTATGTCTGTATCTGTTTGTTTATTATGGCATCCAACATTGTTGCGTGAATACACAAAACTAATTAAATTTATTATTAATTTATTGCCATATTTTTTACCGGTTGTTGCCGTTGTTGCAGCTGCAGCTATGCACATGAATGAAGTTGCAAACAGAGCTCGCAGCATGTCTAGCTGTAAATGAACTTATTTTTAGCTCAAATTTTCAATCAAGAGCAGTAAAAATTGTTTCTATTAACTTTTTCAACTGTGCTAAACTGTTATACTAAACTGTTATATTTAGATTTTTTCACTCATTGCCATAAACGGAAACTTTTAACAAAGCAAAATAATATAATTTTACACATTGAAATAATTTTGGAAATTGTTGTTAAAAAACAATTTTTGAAATTACCAAAAATATCTTTTGGTTGCCAATTTGAAGAGTAAGAAATACAGCAATGAGATTAACTGTTGCCTAGAAGTAAATTCATTTCCTGGTAGTTGCATTTTGTGCTGTTGTGAATATTCTTTGCCAAAAAATAAAGAAACTTTCAGCATCATAAATATTTGCTGCACTCATACTCGCACTTGCACTCACACTCATATTCATACACATATTCATATTCATATTCGTATAGTACGTTTACTCTTAGTCATACGAGTTGTCGTTGTTGTCGTTGTGATTTGTACGCTGTCGCTTACTGCTGCAATTTCCGTAGCTCTATAGCAAACCCTTCGCTTCCTGCGCAGTGAGACTCATAATTCCTTTTGAGTTGACAGTAAAAGTGTTGCTAATGTGGCAAAGAGCCTCGAAGCTAATCAGCTGCAGCAGAGCGACATAGAGCATATATATAGAAGTAGTGGGAGTGCAGTAGGATAATGATGATGCTGATAATGATGATGATGATGATGATGATGTTGATGTTGCAGCTGGCTGCAACTATAATAAGAAAATGATTTCCGTTTGGCAAATTGGAAAAACGTTTTGTGGCTGCCTGCCTACTGCTTGCTGCTTGCTTCTCACTGCTTACTGGTTTTTGCCAGCATTCGCAGGCAGCTCTGGCAGCAAATGTTACTGCTGCTGGTTGCTGCTGATTTTTCCATTTTACCAACCCTTTTTTTCGCCCCCCTCCAACCAAAACATCAACCCTCAACTGACTATAATCCATTTATATGGTAATTTGGCGCTCTCGCGCACGCATTTCCCTTTACCTCTTTCCTCTTTTCCTCTTTTCCCCTTTTCCCTTTTCCCTTATCCAATCCCCACTCTCTTTTTGGCTTGTCATAACTATTTGAATTCGCACAACATGTGCCACAGCAGCAGAAATCAATAAGACGCAGTAAGCGCAGTAGCGGTAGCAGCAGTGCCAGCACTGGCGCCAAAACGGAAACGGAAATAAACGTAGCAGGTAAATATATACAGTTTATCGTTTATAGTACTCGCATCCTCTGCAGTTATTGCCAATTGGACATCGCTTTTACATTTACCAATAATGCCAAAACTCTTGAGTTTTGTTTTAGCTTTCACTTGATTATATTTATTTTACATTTATATTCTTAAAGGAAGCTACACAGATAACGTTTATTTCAACTGTTATACTGTACTGTTATATTCGTATACTGTTATATAGTTGTACTGTTATAATGTTATACTGCATACTGTCACAATATCATGTCATAATTTCATAATGTCAATTTGTCATACTGTGGTGTCATATTGTTATACTGTTATACTGTTATACTGTTATACTGTTATACTGTTATACTGTCATACTGTCATACTGTTATACTGTTATACTGTTATACCGTTATACTGTTATACTGTTATACTGTTATACTGTTATACTGTTATACTGTTATACTGTTATACTGTTATACTGTTATACTGTTATACTGTTATACTGTTATACTGTTGTACTGTTGTACTGTTGTACTGTTATACTGTTATACTGTTATACTGTCATACTTGTTATACTGTTATACTGTTATGCTGTTAAACTGTTATACTGCAATACTGCAATACTGATATACTGTTATACTGTTATACTGTTATACTGTCATACTGACATACTGTCATACTGTCATACTGTCATAGTATCATACTGTTATACTGTTATACTGTTATACTGTTATACTGTTATACTGTTATACTGTCATACTGTCATACTGTCATACTGTCATACTGTCATACTGTTATTAAAAACATTTGCCACATTTTTTAGGCGAATAACAATAAAAATGCAATTAATATTTTTAATTTTCTTGAGTTTTTTTTTTTGTTTATATTTTCATTGAAAATCCTTGACCACTTTGGCCAGTTGCAAACAGTCCGTTAAATGTTAAAGCCACTTAAAACTAATTTCCTTCAATTAAATGTGGCAAAAGCAGCAAAAAACGCATGCGAGTTGTATATCTACACACACACATACTCAGAGTCGCACACACACACAGTTAATGACTTGGCATGTGCAGCAACAGAATCCAGTGCATATATTGAACTACAACAACAACAACAATAATATGAACACGAACATGAAAGGCAACAACAACAAGAACAACAGCTAGGAAAGCAAGTTTTTTGCAAAGTGCTGTATAAATTCCAGCTGTGTGTCGAGTCGAGTCGAGTATGGGGCACGGCACTGACCTGACCCGTTTCATACGCCAAATTGCTTCGTTGCACACACAAAGTGCTGGCCACGGTTGCTAGCAAGGGGTGATGCTATGTGCTAGTGGTAGTAGTAGTGGGCATAAAAGGCGTGGCAGTTGGTGCTCACAAACTCATTTTTCAACATTAAAAGCACATGGATTTCATGGCGCATATCCTTTTGCACCTTGTGCGCATTGTGTGACACACACTGCATGTGTTGCATGCGAGTGTATGTAATATTTGTATGCTGCATGTGAGTGGCTTCCGCTGCTTTTTGGCACAACGGCCAAGCACAATTAAATATCGTTGCAATTATTATTATTATTATTATTTTTATTGCATTTTTTTTTTCGGCTGCTTTTTATTATTGTTATTTTTCTTGTTGACTGTGTCACCGCTGCTGCTGTTGTTATTATTATTATTGTTGTTGTAGTTGTTGTTATTTTATACGCCAAGTATTGTTAATGAAATTTACGTGATTTTCAGAATGTCGAAAAATTGTTTTCATCCGGTTCGCAATGTCACGCGTTTCCCTTTTTCAGCTACACCTGAGTGAAAGTAGTACAAAAGGCTAAAGAATATTATTATTGTTACTATTGTTGTTGTATTATGTTAGCGAGAGCAGCTGACAATGGGGCGTGGCAATGAACAATGAAAAGACAAAATAAATAAATAACAAATATGCGAAAATATCATGTAAAAACTGGCGAAAAAGAATTAAAATATAAACAAGAAATAAAAACTAAAACTAAAATTATGATTAATGAAAAAAAAAACATAGTAAAACTTTCTTTATATGCAAAAAAAAATTAAAATAAAAATTATAATAATTAAAATTTAATTTTTTATTAAAATATAAACAAGAAATAAAAAATAAAACTAAAATTATGATTAATGAAAAAAAAACATAGTAAAACTTTCTTTATATGCAAAACAAATAAAAATAAAAATTATAATAATTAAATTTTAATTTTTTATTATGAAAAATAAAAATTATAATAATGAAATTTTAATTTTTTATTAAAATATAAACAAGAAATAAAAAATAAAACTAAAATTATGATTAATGAAAAAAAAAACATAGTAAAACTTTCTTTATATGCAAAAAAAAAATTAAAATAAAAATTATAATAATTAAATTTTAATTTTTTATTATGAAAAATAAAAATTATAATAATGAAATTTTAATTTTTTATTAAAATATAAACAAGAAATAAAAAATAAAACTAAAATTATGATTAATGAAAAAAAAAACATAGTAAAACTTTCTTTATATGCAAAAAAAATTAAAATAAAAATTATAATAATTAAATTTTAATTTTTTATTAAAATATAAACAAGAAATAAAAAATAAAACTAAAATTATGATTAATGAAAAAAAAATATAGTAAAACTTTCTTTATGTGCAAAAAAAAATTAAAATAAAAATTATAATAATTAAATTTTAATTTTTTATTATGAAAAATAAAAATTATAATAATTAAATTTTAATTTTTTATTAAAATATAAACAAGAAATAAAAACTAAAACTAAAATTATGATTAATGAAAAAAAAAACATAGTAAAACTTTCTTTATATGCAAAAAAATTTATAAAATAAAAATTATAATAATTAAATTTTAATTTTTTATCATGGCAAAAAATGATCAAAAAATAAATTTTTAATTTATTTGAAACATTTATGTAATATAAATAAATTTTAAATTTATAAAAACGTTGAACGCTGCACAATTGAAAAAGATCGCAAGAAAATTGCATAGAGAGGAAAGCTTAAAATCGCCAACAGTAATTTGAATGTGGAAATTTTATAAAATTTTTCTGATTGGTTTTTGCTTGCAGAAAAGATTTTCTGCAAGAATGCTAAGGAAGAGAGTATAAGGGAGATAAGGTGACGCAAGAGTAGCTCGGGATAGAGGCAGTGAAGTGAAGTGAAGTGAAGGCACATGGATATTCATTTAATAAAAGCCAACAGCGCACAAATTTTAATGAAAGAGTGCAAATGCGTGAGTGTTTGAACGTCTGTGTGTGAGTGTGCGTGTGTGTGAGAGTACTCAGCTTATGTCTGTGTGTGTGTATATATTGAAGCCTTGAATGCCCGAGGAGAGCGTAAACCAATGACTATAACAACAGCAACAACAACAACAGCAACATTAACGACAACGACAACAGCAGCCGCGGCAGCTGCAATCGTTATATCAATGGAACAGAATGAAGAGTGGAAAGCGTTGAGTGTATAGTGGACACTGAATACTGAACACTGAACACTGGACACTGGACAGTGGACAGTGGCAAGTAGTAGAGTGTGGGGTAAGTAAAGAAATAGTGCAAAAAGTATGGTGGCATGCATCGAGGTGCCTCGACGACACAGTGCACGCTGATAAACTCTTTGGCGGGGCTTTTGACGTGGACCGCTGCCCGCTGAAAGGACATAATAAATGTCTGAACGTCGGCCAGGACATACTGAGGCTGTGGCAGCAGATACTACAGCAATGGCAGAGGCAATACCAAAAGCAATGGCAGTGGCAGTGGCTGTGGCACACAGCTCTGTAGCTGATTCTGTAGTGCACTCAAATAAAAAAATGTGTAAAATTCATTTGCAGTGGCGCTGAGCAAAGGAGACGTAGCCAATTTCATTCAAGTGTCTGCCTGACTATATATAAACATATATATATATATATATATATGTATGTGTGTGTGTATAGTGTGTGTGTGTGTGTGAGAGTATGTGTCTTCTTATTGTGTATTTATGGTAAATGAATGCGTTGCCGAAAGACATTGAGTGTGGCAAGCAGCTCGACTATTGATGCATCTTCTGTTGCCATGCGGCAAACATAATGAAGATATTATGAAAAAAAAAAGTGAAGAAAAATAAGAAAAAACTGTAAATTATGCGTTTGTTTTAATTGACTTGAGAAACTCAAACTGCAACACAGACATTTGCTGCAATGAGATATTTTTCACTTTAAATAATAATAAATAATATTATTTTCTTTTTTAATTACTCAATTTTTTTTTTTACGTTAACTTTTGTGCCACTGTGCAGAGTTTTTCATTTCGTAAATTATATTGCTTTTTTTTGGCATAATTGCGCTGATTAATTCACATAAAAGTAGCCCTGGACAGAGACATAGCCCTGCAGCACTATATGCAGACACAATTATACATATATATAAATTTATGTATATGTGTGTGTGTGTGTGTGTCTTAAGCACAGAGCAAATGAATTGCAGCAACAAAAGTTAATAACTGTGTGTGTGGTAAGAAATATTTATATGCGCAAAATGAAATTTTTTTTCTCTTCTCTTTTTCTGTCATAATTTCAACTGTAATTGTTTTCATCATCAGCAAACGAAAAGAAAGAGTTAAATAACAAGAAAAACAATTATCTTTCGCATGAAAACTCAACACCTTGAAAACTGAAAGAGAGAAAAAAAAAAAATATAACTTGACTTTTCAGATATTTATCAATTAAATTAAATTTTTTTTTAAATTTTTCGTTTTATAGCAGAAATATAAATTTATGCAAAATTTTAACTTAATTTAACGATTTTGCTAAAATTTACAAAGTTTAGTTAACACTTTGCTGCTGCATGCATCGCATTTTAATTGCATTATGTGGTGTTAATAGAATGAGTAAAATTATGTCAACTGTGAAATAATTGGTAATACGCATATTAAGCTACAAATAACGATTATTTGCAATTGGTTTAGTGTAAAGCTGCTTGCTTTGAATGTTGCAGTAGATAATTTCTCAGCGTTGACTTGAAATTAGTTTCAACTAGTATTTTGTAAGACGCAGTGTGCAGTGCTAGCACAGCTATAATTTAATGTATTTAATAAAATTGGATAAGAAGATAAAATCCCTGAGAACTAAGACATTTATCTACCGCACTCTGAAAGTCATTTGACAAACACGAAAATCTAATAAACGTTTCAAGATTTACAGCACGCAATTCAAGTCAGGCGTTGAGTGTGTGTCTCTCTCTCTATCTCTGTCTATATATGTATGTGTGTGTGTGTGTGTGGGTCAAGTATTGCAGACAAACATACCAATTAATATCACAAATAGCGGTTAACCGCTTGATATGTGTAATATCTGCACACACACGGCAAAATGTGTGTGTGTGAGCAGTAGCAGAGAGAGAGCGAGAGAGTGAAAGGGAAATAAGGAAATCTCGGCAAGGACTTTGGCATGCAATTAAAAGCAGCTTAGAGAACAAATCACCCAAAAAACTCTTTCGGCACAATTAAGTTGTGCATATTTTTGATATAGCCGTCCCTCTGCTAGAGATGCGCAGCTTATAAAACTTACAAACTATCGCATATAATTTATACAGTCTTTTAGTATTTAAATACTAATAAAAAATACTGCAAAAATAAATATTGTTAATTTCTTTTAATACTTTATAACAAATTTGTGAACTCTTACATCGTGTCACGAAACTCAGGCAACTATCGTTTTGATAGTTTGAGCAGCATGAGGCAGCGACATGCGTTGCATGAATTTTATGCAAATTTTTTTTTTTTTTTTTTGTGTAGAAACTGAAACTAGTAATGAAAATTTTCTCGTCAGATGCCAGTCGCATCTCTCTTTGCACTACTCTTTGTCTCTCTTTACTCTTTGTCTCTCTTTATTCTTTGTTTTTTTTTTTTGTTGGTTTCTATTTGTGTCTGTTTGCTGTTCTACATTTGTTGATGGCTTAAAATAAGTAAGTATTTGCATATGTCGTGAGGTCCTTTTTGTTCAGTGCGTGCTTGCGGTTTTATTCGCATTCATTAAGTAATTTGTAGCCACAAAATTTAATATGTTTGCGACGCTATTTGTCTAATTCTGTCATGGCCACCCTGGAAAATGTGTCCCTTTTTTTTTTTTTTTTGTTTTTTCTTCTCCTTTTGTTTTGTGGGTCATCACTATGTGTATGTTTATATGGCGTGTGTGTGTGTGTGGCAACCCTTACCCTTGATTGACTGACAAGTTGGCCTTAACGCAGCCACCAAAATGGCAGACATAGAGAACTTCCCTCCTATCAAATATATGATTGCTATTGCTGTTTAAATTGTCCTTGTTCAACTTTTTTTTTTGGGGACTGAAATAAAATCAAATGAAATTTTGTTGCTTCTTCTTCTTCTGCTCTTCATCTTCACCTTCTTCTCGTTCTACTTTTTCTATTTTATACTCTTTTCTGTTCTGTTTTGTCTGTTGTTCTTTGCTTTTTAAGTATTTCCGTGCTGTGCACACGCGTGTGTCTAGTTAAACAGCGACCTTTCTTTCCCTTTCTCTTGCACACACATCGCCCTTTACTCGTTATCCCGATATCTTTCTACAGCTGAATGGCCTCAAGCTAGCCCTATATCTCTTTCTCTGCCTATATCTCTTTCTCTCTCTCTCTCTCTCTCTCTCTAGCTCTTTCTCTGTCTGTCCCTGATTCACTCTTTGCAGCTAGCTCTGACATTGTGTTGATTTTCGCATTTGGTTTGTAACATGTTTCGGTTTTTCAAATACTCTTCATGTCATTGCCCATTGGGTATATTGAGACTCATGCAATGCTCATGCATCTCTAACATTAACAGAGTAACTTTGAGTTGTACAGTAAAAGATTTCAATGAGTTCACACTTGTATTTTCGATTTTCCTAGATTTTCCGGTGTAGAATTTTCTATACGTTTCTATTTTTATTTTTTTTCTTACTTGTTTCACTTTTTACCCTGTAAAATAGTTATTTTAATATTGGGTATACAATATTTATTTTTTTCAGTTTTCATTTCATTTACTTTTGTTTACTGCGTATGAGATAGTCGTGCAACTGTTGCTTATAAACTCTTACACTTGTTTTTGTTCTCGTCAAGCATTTCATTTCATTTGAAAGCGACAAATTGTGCGTGTTGACTATGGGAAATGAATGTCATCTGTGTGACATGTTGGCAAAATATTGAAATATGTTAGATGAGCGCACACCAAGGAAAAACGCTTTGGGGAAATGTAGAGGGAAAGAAACCAAAAACAAAAACAAAAAAATATACAAAAAAAAAATGAACAAACTGATGACGTGCCGGTGCTCGGTGTGCATATGCTGTGGGCGTATATTTTTAGCATGCTTTTAGGCGCAAAATACAAGAATTTTGCTTGAATTTGCGTATAGCACGTATGAAAAAAAAAGAAATACAAAATCTGTTGCTAGTTAATCGAAAAATTTTTTGTTCTGCAACAATTTTAATCAAATTTTTTTTTGTGGTCAACTTTGGTTTTTCAGTTTAAGATAAGATACAAAAGCAGTATGCAACAAGTGAAGTCTATTAAAATGTGTTTATAGACGATTATCTAAGACTTAAAGCAAATGAGAAAAGTATGTAAATATTTATTTTGTGCACACTGTAATCATTTATCGTTAGATTTAACAATGAACAAACCGAATACCTGCCAGCATTCAAATGGAATAAACATTGTACTACATTATATAACAAAGCGGAAACCAATAGACAGTTAAACAACCTCGGGTTCGACTTAAGACAGCAGCAATACACAGACACACTCACACATATATAGCATATATATATTTCTATATGCTATTTATTTGAGGTTTACTTTGAGTTTGTTTGTTGCACTATCAGCAAATAAAGCCAACACCATCTACAAATAAATACACACACAAATATACGCCTTTACAACGCCCCCCACACACAGTCACAAGCACAGAGAGAGAGAGAGAGAGACTCTTTCACTGATACACACAATAACTGTTGTATGTAAAATCTTTTAGCCCTTGGCAAAAAAATTCCAAAACAAATATTGTGTGGGTTTGCCTTGTCGCATTCTTTTTGAAAATTGCAAAGTAAAAAATAAAGAAAAAAAAATACAAACGAACCGAACGAACGAACGACAATGTTGCCTTTGTGAATGGATTTGGCCCTCTGCGACTTCATTTTGGCATTTTTATAGGCAAAGGTTGTTCAAGTTGGCTAGCAATGGGTATGAGTAGGGAATAAAATCCTTGCGCAGCCACAAAACAAATATAATAAACGGGACGCTCAGTGCCGCCACGCTTCAGTTTCAGTTTTTCAGTTTTTTTTTTTTTAGCTTTTTAGCTTCTGTTTCTGTTTTTGTTTTTGCTTTTGCTTTTCCTGCTTATGCTGCGCCAATGAAGTATCAAATTTACAATATTATTGCTCCCTGTTGAACATTTATCTTCGCGAGCCACAACCTCTAACAAACGGTTCCGCAATTTTGCCATTTCGCCATCCCTTTTTTTTGAGCAATCCCCTCAAACAACGTTTTGTCGCACGTTCTGGCAATTGTTTAAAGTAGCAAACAAATTGCGCATACGACAAGTTGTACGTCGAGAGCAAAACCAATGACTAATGCAAAACAATAATTTAATGCTGCAATTTGCTTGAACTATTTTAAGCTGTCGATTTATTGACGTAAATTCCAACTCTCTCTCTCTCTCTCCATCCTTAATATTAGTTTATGGTAAACTTTTCCTTTTCATTTCATTTTTATACCCTTACAGAGAGTATATTAATTTTGGACAGAAGTTTGTAACGACCTTTAGGATGTGTATATATATTTTGCAGGTCCAACTGTCTGTCTATTTCAAACCAAACGACTTGAGAGAGTTGCTGAGAGAGCTTCAAAGCTATCTCAATAAAACTGCCAAAAGATAACCTTGATTTTTTTGTTTTTATTATTATTACTTTTAATTTTTATTATTTTTAATTATTAAATTTTTTTTTAAAGAAATTTTAATTTTCGTTAATAGAAATAAATAAATTATTTATAAAAAATATTAAAAAAATATATATATTTTTTTTTTATTTTATTTTATTTTATTTTAAATATTAAAAAAATAAAATATTACAAAAATTTGTCTTTGAATTATTTAAAAAGAGAATTTAAATTTCCGTTAAAAATAATTTTAATTTCAGAGTCAAAATCATTTGAGTTTCAGTCTGAAATACCAGGCGATCAGAAACCAACAGCAAGTTGCAGCACTAATGCAAACAAATTTTTTGTGGCATACTTTCGGGCTGTGATTTGGATCGCCCTTGCAGTCGTAAGCGAAATGGAAATTTCTTTTGAATTTTTGCCCATCTACTTGCTGCTAGTTTCTGATCGCCTAGTATTTTAGTCTGAAAATTCATTTATTTCGTCAATTTTGACTTTGAAATTATTTGAATTTAATTTTTTTTCCTCTTCCGTAACGGAAATTCAAAGTTTAGTAGCGATTTATGCGTCTCATAAAAATTTGTACCACTATATCATACAGCTGGCATAGAAACAAGCGACTTAAAATTGAGAGTAGACAAGTATATGAAAACTTCAATCCGCGCAAGATAATTTTCCTTTCTTGTTTAACCTATAATTGAAATAATAAAAGAGCAAAAAAGATTCGTTTCATTTTATAAGAAACGAATGCCAAGCATAGAATATCTTTCACTTCAGCCCAGTTATTTGCACTTACTCAAATATTCATGAATCAAAGAGAGGCAAGCCAAGTCAAGGCAAGGCGTTGTTTGTCTTGTCTTGTCGTGTCTCGTGTCTCGTTCATCGTTCATCTTTTCTAATAAGTTTGCCATATTTTTAGACGCCTTTGCCATCGTCTCTCTGGACTTTTGTTGTATCGCGTTGCTCATTTGCAGTAAAAATTTCTAGTTATTGACCCTTGGGGCATATACGAAATTGTATTGATTTTGCTTGAGCAAATTTTATGCTACTTTATGGCAGTTCACTTGCTCGTCGTTGATGATATGTTTCTCATTTCTCATTTCTCCTTTTCTCCTTTTCCCTTTTTGTTTTTTTTTTTTTTTTATTTTACTGCAGGTTGTTAAAGTGTCGCTGTTGTTGCTGCTGCTTTTGATTTTTGTTGTTATTCTTATAACAAATAAATCGGAGATGTTTTCCCCCAAGTGTTTCAGCTTATAGAATATCCTTTGCCTTTGCCTTTGGAATTTTCACTTTTGCTTTTCGTTTCTCTTTTTTTCGTTTTCCGTTTTACTTTGCACTTTCTTTTATTAAAGAAAATTCAAGTGCACTTTAAGCATTTGCTGTTGCTTTGAACCCTTCCTCATTGCAACCCTCCCTCCCGTCAGTCTAAGCTGATAATTGCAAATAAATTTTTAATTGGTTTTTCATATAACGTTACAGATTCTTTATTTAGTTCTTTTTGTTTTCACTTTTCTTTTTTTTTTTTTGCATTTTTTTTTTTTTTTGCTTTTATAATAATTTCGTTTAATATAATTGCAGTTGTTGTTTCTGTTCATGTTATTGTTATGTCTGTTGTATAAATGTGTCTGTGTATATGTTTGTGTTTGTGTTTGTGAAATTTGTGTAAAAATTTGTTTGCCTTAACTTAAGATTTATCTTTCCCCTTGCATCGACTGCTTACAATTTTCATACTCGCATTTTTCTTAATTTTCAATTGTTTTTTTTTCTTTTTTTTTTGCCATTTTTCATGCTTTTCATGTAGTTCGCAAAATGCCATCATCGACTTTCATAATTAATTCTTTACTTAGTTTCGCTTGCAGTGTACGTTGTTTTTTTTTTTTTCTTTTAATATTACTCGTAATTTATTCATAAATTTTTTTTTTTTTAATACTAGTTGCCATTTGTTATATTTATTTAAATCTTTCTTCTTCTTCTCCCTCTTTATTTAATTTTATTTTAAATTTTTTTTCTCTTGTTTTTACTGTATTTTATTTTTGGTTTTTTTTTTTTTTGTATTTTTTTTGTATTTATTTTAAGTGATTTTACATAATAATGTTTTATACTTATATGCAAATTTATCTAAAACTGGATTTGAAATCGGCTTTTGGTTACTTTATTTTGTGTGTGTTTCCATTTCATTTGACTTTAATGTATTTTTGCGATTCGTCTTGTTGTTGTAGTTATTGTTGTTGTTGGTAAAAAATGCATACATTATAAATACATAGTTATCAAATAGTATGATGTAGGGCTTTCTGTCTGTCTGTCAGTCTGTCTGTCTTTATGACTGTCTGTCTGTGTATGTGTGTATTTTTGTGTGTTTAAGTTGTGTCGCTGTGCATTGTTATTTTATAGTTAGTATATGTTACTCGTATATGCCTCTAACTTACGTTACAAAATATATAACAAATATTCGTGTATAAATGAGTATAGAATTTTTTTTTTTTATTTTTATTATTTATTTATTTTTTTTTTTTAATTTGCCTTGCTAATAATTTCTTTCAGTGTGTGTTGAATGTGTGTCTGTGTTTATAAATATAAAATATCGTACTGTCTGATAACTATTTGCTGTCACTGTGAAAGTAATTATTTTGTGTCTTTTTTTTTTATACACATAAATGCAAATTTTTTTTTAGCTCAAATGCAAAATGTGAAAATATAAAAATAAATTGTGAAATTTGAAATTTAAAATCAAAAATCATTGCAAAGAAGCTAAAATGAAATTTCGTTGAATTTTGTTTGTTTAAAGTCTTTTCAGAAAATCAAATTGTTCAATTGGCAGTGTTCAAATGTTTTCTCTTGCTGTGTTTTCTCATCTTCTTCTTTTGCTACTTCTGCTGTTGTTGTTTTGTTTGCGAAGCTTTCATAAATGAAATCAATAGAAAAAAATTATCTACTTCATATTGATATTAGTTTTGTTTTTTATTTTGTTTTTTGTTTTTTGTTTTATTTTTGTCATTAATTTTAACAGTTAATGTGCTTTAAAATGTAATTTAAACAAATACAGCAAAATCTTGCATTTATTATTATTATTTAATATTTTTTTTTAAATATCTTTTCGCTGTATGGTTTAACAATTACGTTAAAAATCTTTGCACTTTTCAATAGTCAACTCTTGTTGCAGTTTTGTTTTTTTTTTTCATTTTTATTAGGTTTCTTTTCTTCTTTGTTTTATTTTTTTATGTTTTACTTCGATCTAATGAAAGCTGCGTACCTGCTGGGGGGGGGAGGTATAATAAAAAATAAAATTTTTATTTTATATTCATGTATTTATTTTATTTGTATTTTTATTTAATAGGAATTGGGCGTTCGCCTGGAAAACTCTATGATTATATTTATTGGTGTTGCAGTTTATTTTTTTTAATTTTTATTTTTCTGTACTTACGGTTTCATTTATGGTATAAACTTGGCTGACTTTTGAATGCGACAACAAAAAGCAAAAATAAAAAAAAAGAAAACAAATATATATAAAATCAACAGTGAAATCAAGTTGAATGTTTCCTGTTATATTCTATATAATGTATAAATGTTATAACTTTTATTGCGTATGTACTATGTTTATATTCTATAACTATTTTGTCTGTATGTGTATGTGTGTGTGTGTATATACATACGAGCGCGCGTATGCAACAAATAAAACAAAAAACATTTTGCGGGAATTATTATTTTAAATTGCACTCATAACTGCGGCTGTGGCTGTGGCTATGCGCAGCTCAACTTGCGGATTTGTATGCTGCGCCTAAAAGTATGCCAGACGAATCTGTATTTTTTTATGGCCCGCTCTGCCGCTGAAAATAAACTAGCCGAATAACAATTTGCTCTGCATTTTATTTGTTTGTAGTTTTGTCGTGTGGAAAAAAGTTTATTTAAATGCAGTTGGTTTATTTTTTTTTTTTATTCATTTCTTCTATTTCTTTTGTACGAGTAGAGAATATATACTATATATAGTATATATATATAAATTTTGTTTTTTATTTTGCATATACTTGTATTTATAAGTGAAATGTTTGTGTGATTTATTTTTATTTTATTTTTTCTGTTTCTGAATTTTATTTTAATCTCGATTCTAGTTGAAATTACTTAATAAAGACTTTAGTTTTTTTTTTTGTTTTCGCTACCAATTTCGTATGCTTTAATTACTTGCTTAATGTGCTAAAACTAATAATATATACAATGTAAAATACTTTTCTTTTATTTTTTATCATATATATATATATATAGTATATATATCTATAATGTTTTCTTGAAGTATTCCATTTAATTATATCAATTGCGCTAAGTTCATCTAAAGGTAATTTCATTCTTTTTCTTTATGTTTCTTTCTTTCTTCTCTTTACTTGCTAGCAACGTGCCAGACAAGTTTTGTTCTTCATCTTTGTTTTTTTTTTCCATTTTCTGTGTGAGATTTAGCTTAATTAATTTTATTTTTTTTTTTTTTTTAGAATATTAGTTTTAGGAGTATTTTCTTTTGCAGTTTTCTTTTTATACTGCCACTGCTGCTGCTGTTGTTGTTAGTGTTTTTGCTGCATTAGATTTAAATGGGTTTTAAATTTAGTGATACACGATGTGGTGACGTCCACTCGAGAAACGTCCTTGTAATTTTCAGTTTAAAATTGTATAATTTATTTATTTATTTATGTAGTATATATTTTATAGTATTAATTATGTTTTTTTTTTATTTTTTTGTATATTTTTTGTGTCCTTGTTTTCCTTGTTTTTTAATTTATATGTGTGTGTATGTGTGTATGTATGTATGTATATATATGTACGTGTTTATGATGGAACGAAAACAGTCTTTGGGTATTCATTTATATAAATTTTAATTATGTTTATGTTTTATGTTAATGTTTATGTTTATGTTTATGTTTATGTTTTAATTGTAAATCTTAAGTCAAAACAATTT
>JBAMBR010004433.1:0-16753 GCA_037044475.1 Zaprionus obscuricornis | reverse complement strand
CTGCTGGTGTTACTGTTGTTGCCGATGCCAACCGCTTTTAATTTCGGCAACATTGCAACATTTGACGTTGTAGTTAGATTCAGATTGGTTACCGTAGTCAGAGAGACTTTTGTAGTGTTTTTGCTTGTGCTAAGTAGCAGCTCACGAGCAGGTCTCGAGCTGCTAGAACTGCTGACTGAAGAAGCCGCCGGCGAAGTCAATGGCGTTGGCTTGTAGCCAATTCCAAAATGTTTGTAATAATCGAGACATTCGAGACAATCTGCACGGGTGCAGGACGTTGAAGCAGCTGCCTTGGAACGTTGGAGCGTAGTAGTACTCAGCGTGTTGATAACATATGGAGCAAAGTAACGTTTATGTTGTTGCTGGTGCAGTGATTGTGGGAGCTGTTGTTGTTGGTGTTGTTGATGTTGATGTTGCTCTTGGTGATATTGATGTTGCTGCTGTTGATGCTGATGATAGGGCGATGTAGGCGGCGTTGCAAAACCGGCGGCAGCTGCTGCTGCGGCATATGCAGGTAGCAAATGTGGAAAGAATTGTGCATAAAATTTGGTAGCACTTGCCAATTGCCAAAAATCTGGTGGTAATATAGAGTAGTCGCCACCAGTAGCACCTGTAGCACCAGTAGGGATACTGCCATAGGGTGATGTGTTCACTGCTGCTGTTGTGTGCTGTGGCAGATTAATGACTGGCTCTGGAACAATGGAAGCTGCAATTGTTACTGACTGTTGTTGTTGTTGTTGCTGGTGACTTGTCTTGGAAAGATCCAAAATGTTGTTGCCTGCACTAGAAGAAACTTGCTTCTTTACATGCTTTTCCACGGTAGCAACGCCTAGTATGCGACTAATACTAAAGTCTGTAACTTGTGGTGCTGCAACAACCGCCAATTGTGGGCCTGGTGATGCAGCCACTTCGTAGCTGCGCTGCAGCATGGCGTGCTTAAAGCCCATACTATGAGTTACGTTTGATTTAGATTCAGATGCGATCATAGACTGAGAATTGTTGGGCAACTGTCGCGCTACGCGTCAAAACACGAAATGTGCGGTCTAAAGTCTTGCCAACAGACCACAACGTCTTGACCAGCTTCAAATTTCGTGTGACGACTGCCGCTACTACTACTGCTCTCTGGCGTTTAATTGGTCAAGAAACGAGTTTTACAGCTGAACGGAGAGCTAAGCTCTCTACCACTCAAAATCTGTTACTCATACTCTCAGACTGAGTCTGATATTCAATGTTGATCTTGTTCTCTCACACTCTCGCAGTTCCGGAGCCAATTAAGCAACCCTTGCTACTACCGCTGAGAGACAAACAGTCGCGCCTCCAATTACTTATACGCGGCTCCGAGAGCGTATAGGCCCAAGCAGAAGGCCAAGAACTATTTGGTAGTAGCATTTTAGTAGTCACATCTATCATAATGTTTATCACTGATCTCATGCTTCAAGTCTCTTTCTCTTTCTCCCTGTCTCTGTCTTTTTCTGTCTATCTATAGCTCTTTGTTTTTCGCATCCCTCTTCCTCGTTTTCTATCTGTTTCTTGTGTGGCTGAGAGTTGATCTCAGATTGCCTGACTAAGATTTCTTTCTCTGCGTTGTTTTTGTAATTAATTGCGGTAATAATATGTGTGCATCGTTAACTTTTTTTCAAAATGTATTTCTCTTGTTCTGTGCTTTTATTGTTGCTGTCACAGTTGTTGTTGTTTTTGTGTGTTCGTTTGTCTGTCCTGCAGCATATTCAACGTTGTCGTTATTTTTGTTGCTCTTTTTGTTGTTGGTGTTACTGTCGTTTCAGTCATGTGTGAATTTTGCAGTTAACAGCATTCACTGAATCCTCTGTTTAATGCTTGAGCTCATTATATACCTTTGAGTGCGGTAGAAAAAATCCTACAATTGGATGATGCTTTGAGCTATGACATAATTAGAAGTATAAAGCAAGTTTATGATCCTAGGAAAGCTACTGCATATATATATGTTGACAGACGTTTAGTAGTCAATCAATAAATTTAAGTCAAGCTAATGCAGTTTACAATATTCTGCTTTTAGTAAAAATTTAGTAGTTTGGTAAATTTTATAATACAATATTAGACAGTATAAATGACAGGCGGTTATTTCGATGTGCTGAAAATGTCAAAAATGTCATTCAAAAAAATTAATGCTCACTTCAGATTGATTCTATAATAAAGTAATTTGATTTGATTCAATTTCGCCTGGTATACATACATATGTATATAAGCCAAGTGACGGCTGAAATTTATGTCGGATACACCAACAATCAAAAATGTTTTTCAAAATTTAATTTTCGACAAATTGTTTCTATGCCAGCTACTATTCCTTACTTTCTTTCTTTTGATATATTAGAGAAAAAAATTGATAACTCATAATTCATTTTCGTAAGCCGTGAAAAATATAATAAAAAATTTCCAGGTATCTAGCTCGCTTTCCTTAGAAACACTCTTCTCGTTCCCGAAAAAAAACTTGTTTAATCTAGTCAACTAATTCGACGTTTTAGTAAGGTATTTAAATTACTACAGTTTATTTTGCGTTGTTTATACCAAGCCTGCATAGCAGCAGTAGCTCCCATAAGATGTGCAAAACAAAATGTCCATGAATTTATTTTGTAATGTTCTTGGAAGACATAATAAATTTTAAAGGATACCTGCTGGAGTGATAAAATGCATACAGAGAACACAAAGAGCCAATGGAATGGAGAGCAATGTGTAGAGAGAAATCGTTTCGTATAAATGAAGTGGTATTCATTAACAGCAAACAAAGTGATGAGTCAAATCGCAAGGAGAGGACAAAATGTGGTTACAACTACTGAACTACTGGTGGCCATATCTAATTGCATTGCCAATTAGAGACAATTTCCAAGCGCAATCCGTATACAATGTGTGCATATCTTGTACACGATTTGTCTACGATCACTTATAAAAAGCAACAAGCAATCACAACTGGATCCAAGACGATGGCAGAGCAGATCTCAGTATTAGGTAATGCCGCCAATAGACTGATCTGGGATGTTTGTAGACTGATTGATTGGAGTGGTGTCCACAAGCGCAGTGGTTGCCCCCTACAGCCTCTGTTGGGTTACAATATCTATATAAATTATAATTATAAACGAAAATCTTAAAGATAGAGAGGAAAGAGAGAAAGAGAAGAAAGAGTGTAAAGAGTGAGAGATAGACTGAAACTTGTTCATTTATTCGTGGAATTCCGCATGATCATTTACATATGCGAGCGAAAGAAACTTTAAATTTTAATTACACTCACTAAATCATCGACCCAAACCAGGTTCAACTCCATCTCCATTCTTTTTGGTCGCATGACTAATGTTTATTAGCTACTAATGGTTTGTTTTACAAAAGCTACGTGGCTCGACAAACTCTGAGCCTGGGCCAGAGCCCAAAACCTTAATACTGCAATCGGGAGTCTGCAACTCTTCTTTATATATATATATATACATATATACATATATACATATATACAAAGAGACAACAACGACAACAAACTGTTTCACCCGTTGACATTTTGACAAATTCTTGGATACTCACTACCGTCATGTGGGGGGCTCCAACGGAGCTCCAATGTAAGCTGATACCTATCTGAGATGTTGATATGTTTTGTCTCTCTCTCTCTCTCTTTCTCTGTGAGTGTATGTGTGTGCTTTACTGCTATCCTCGACTTCATTCTCGTTCTTTCACTCTAACTCATTCCCTCATTCCCTCATTTGCCTTGCCGATCTTCGTTCACACTATTAATTTTCCGCTTGTTTTTCGCTTCACCTGCTCGACTTGTTGCTGTAGTTCTTGGGGTTCTTGTTGTATATCCATGGGGTGGTCGGCATTTATCACATTTTGTGTACGTTTAAGCTCTTTCACTTTGTTGAACCTTTAATGTCATGTGTTATCGGTTAATGATCAGCCGTTGCCAAGTGATTATCTGTCAGCGGGTGATCATCTCCTTCTTGCTTCTTTTGTTCTTATTGTTGCTGTCTACACTTTTTCGGTTTATTGTGCTGTTAGCGTGCCGTACTAACAGCATCTTCCTTTTGTCTTTCATTGTTTTTTTTCGTATATGTTGTAGCTTGACAAATTTTTTGATTTGTTTTGAGCGTGTTTCATCTAATTTAAAGATCAATTTCAATCTCTTTGTTACTTATGCAATTTTTTCTTACAAATAAATGTAAATATTTTTAACTCAAAAGTTTGGTTTTTGTGTTACATTTTTTATATTTGAAGTTATTTAAAAATATATAAAAATATATAAAATACATAAAATCATTGTTTTGGAAAATATCTTAATATCTTATGTAGAAAATATCTTAATCTTTTGCTTGACTAACGATTTTAGCGGAAAAACTTCAGCGCAACTTTCCCAAATTGTAAAGAAACAGAAACATTCCTTAAAACCCATGCAAATGCAAATTCCCCAAAATCGCCCACATTGATGGATCGAAATACAAGAAGGTTTATGTTTCTTGTCAACATTGCCATAAAAAATGCTCTTACAATAAATAGCTCAAAAGTTGAATGTGTGCCCCAAAACAAACATAGAATCGTATTTGCTGGTAACACTTACGGAAACATTTAGAAGGTGTTATACTACTATTGTGTATACGGCGTATAATTTATACGCATCTAAAATAAGTTGGCCACAAAAGACAAAGACACATTAACATATACCTCAACAAAGCGATATTCATAAATTATATATGTACGCCTATACATACATACATTCATAGCTCTAACTATATATGTAAATATATATGTATATAGATATATGTATGTATACTTTATATTGTATGCTCGCTAACTCGTGTTGTAGATCACAATCATTTCAATTAATTCGAATATAAAATACGAAAATACGATCGCAATGAAGCAGACGCGGGGCGGCTTCGCAAAATAAACCGCATGCTCAAATATATCAAATTTCAATATAAATGAGCCACAAGCATAAATCAAGAGACCCCCCCAGACAGATACGACACACCGACCGAAAACAATATTAGCAACAACCACTGACACCGAAAGTGTAGAAAAACACACGCACTCAAATAGCTCGAACACAAACAACAAATAAAACGCAACAACAACAATAATATATCGACTATGAAAAAAGAAACACCAAATTTAACGATCTGACGAATAGCTGTCAAACTCAAACGAACGATTCAAGCCAGTCTGTCAAAGACCCACACACAACTTGCAGAGCTCACACATCACTCAACATAGTACAGCGCAACTTTCTTTGCTGTAAAAATGTAATTTATTTTATTTTTACAATTCAACAGAATAAATACTAAGTTTAATTCGACGTTAATTATGTTAATGAAAACACATTTAGAATGCAAGAATTAAAACAAATTTTTCAATTTAAATTCGATCGCATCGCATGGACCATTTTTATCGAAAAACACATTTCATTGGAATCGCGTACGAATGAGATAGCAACCAACGATACAAGGTCCAATGCGATAGCTAGAAGAGTGCAATCGAAATAGTGTTAGGATCTTGTTTGCTTATTGAGGAATTTTTATAGAGCGCCCCATTAATCCCCCACACATATATGCATACATCCATGCAGATACACAAACTTATACATACAAAATACTGCTTAGTTGTCGTCAACGCGTTGGTTTTTATTTGTGTGTATGTTGTGGTTGTTGCTGTTATGGTTTTTTTTCTGGTGTTTAGTAGTTGATTGTGCCCCAAAAAATGAGCAATTAACTACAAATTTTTGAAAACCTTACGCAACATTGAAATAAAATGTTTCAAACGTTATTGAAAATGAATATAATTAAGATTAGTCTGTAGAAATGTGATAAATAACAAACTTAACACATAATTAGTTAAATCTCAATTTAATTAAGTTAGACATTCTATATAATTTTGAAAAATATTCTTTTATATGTTCATTTTTTGGCGCTCTAATCTGAACTTTGCATTGAATGAATATTATTTAAGATTTTTAAAATACAATTATATACAATATATTTAAACTAAATTTAATCATTTTTTATGAATGGTTTTAATTTCAGTCTAATTTTTGTTGTTGTTCATTTTTAATAATCATTACTTAAAAATTTCCATTAAATTTACCTTAGAAAATTTTTATTTTATTAAATATAAAAAATAATAATATTTAAAAAAATCAAAACAATAAGATTTATTTTTATATCGAGAAAATAAAAATATAAAAATATTCTATAAAGATTGCTTCGAACAGAAACAGTTAGGTTATATAAAAGGTCATATACTATCAAAATTATTGTCAGTGTAGATTACAAGGTTGAGCTGTCGGTCAGCGCGCCAGCTTTTGAATACTCGTATAAAGTATATAAAGCAAAGTATATAAAGTAAAACGCTCCCAAAACTTTTTCCGCTTTCGACACTCAAATCGTTAAATGCGCTACATTCTCATTAAGATCTCGTATGAGTAGTGACCAATGGCTGTTTCAGCTTCCTGGCTGCTGAGCAAAATCAATCAAATTTAACGATGTGACGGGTTAACATGTCACCCAATCTCTCTCTCTCTCTCTCTCTCTCTCTCTCTCTCGATCTATGTATCTGTCTGACAGGGCGTTAGCCGGGAGATACGTATTCGCCTTCAAGAGGCTACACATTAAGCGACTTTTGCTAGATGTTTGGTGTCGCTTGCCTTATTTTTAAGTTTATTGTTTTACGTGTTGTTTTGAAGATGCCGCAAAGAGAGCAAGCAAAAATTTGCATACTTTAATTATGAGTTCTTTGTGTGTGGTTCGTTATTCCGTGGTTCGTCTAGAAAACTATTTGGGTGGCTCAATCATGATAAGCTGTACGGCCATTTTATAGTGATTTATGGTTTTCACTATTGCCATACATCAGGGAGTCTGTCGCGTTTATTGCGTTATTGCCTCTGAGTTGGTATTTCTCAGTAATTCCTAACATACATATATGTACGTTAAGATGCTGGCAAGCAGATAATGTACGCAATTTTCACACAATTAAAAATAAATTGAATTTTCATTCATAACATCTTTTACGATCAGCAGTTTTATTAATTCTCTTTCAAAAGGATTGTGTTTTTCCTGTGAGATTCATTTCACTTTTCACTTGGCTAAATATCTCCTAATCAGCGTCTATAAAATCTTTAAAAAGCTGCAACTGTTAAATTACCTTTTTCATAACTTCTCATTTAATGAACTCTGTTAACCGCCGGCCAGCAGACATTAGACAATGGACAACATACCATACAACCATCCCGAGCGCCCAGTTAACTAATTATCTTAATGACAATTATTATTAAAGTGCGAGTACGAATAAAGAGACATTGCAATGCAACATATGAGTATTAAACCATTTCTGAGGATCTGACACAATGGCCTACAATTATCACAAATGACTATAATTATTATCAACAAATGATAAAAGAAATAAAATAAAAACGAAGACTAAACGGTAGTAAAAGGATAATAAAAACTAGTTTTCTGTGGCTTCTGTGTACACTGTACCCCACATGGAACTGACTTTTACGACCAATAATACACACTCAAACACACACAAACTAAAATTAGTACGGATTATAAAGTACACTTAAAGAAAAAATAAGAGAATTATTTACTTTTTTTTAATTGAATATTAATTAAATACATAAAAAATGACTGATGAAAACTTATTATAAACAAGAGTTATATATAAACTTCATACTTCATACTTCATGCATATACCATATACAAAGTTTGTTGCCCGTTGGGCTCCACATGAGGTTAAACACAGCAGTCGAGTCGTTGATTGACATAAAAATGCTAAAAGCTTACCTTAAAACAATGATAGAAATGTTGGTCAAAATGTTGGTTAGCTGCCTGTGACAATCATTGTTACATAGTTTTTGTTTGGTCCAAAGTCTCCAACATCAGCGGCTGCAACAGATAGAGCAACACCTGTCGTCCAATGTGTCGCTGCCTTTTGTTGTTTGCTTGTTCATTAAAAAACTTGGCTTCTGTGTAAAACATTTTTTCATAAATATTATAAAATGGAAGCTGCACAAAAAAAAAAACCAAAAATTGTTTCCAAGAAAAACAATTAAACTAAGCAATGAGAAGACAAAAAACCTAACTAACATTGTTACGCAGTTAAAGACCCTAAGAAATGTCAACTGCAGCTCGCTTCGAATTTGATGGGGAGACTGTGATTTCAAGCCTGTCGTCTGGGTGCCACATACATAAGCTACACAGAGCAAGAAATCTGTTGCCTAGAGAGTCAGTCCTCTGTCGTGCGGAGTTTCATCTACTTGTCGACTGTCATAAAAGAATTAACTTTAATTTTGTCACCGTGCTCAGACCCCAGCTGAAGATATTCCCGAAAGCTGAGGCCTCATAAACCAAAGATTTACCCAGATGCAAGCATCCGACTATATATTGGTGCAGAGATAGGCGCTGTGCGTAATTAACGCATGCTTTGTAGTTGTTGTTGACGTTTAGTAATTGTGCACCTGTTGCCGCCTTTTGTGTCCATTGTAGCAGCATGGCCAACAAATTGTCAGGCTAAAGCCAGAGATGCTGAATGTGCAATAGTGCAATATTTTCTTGCTAAATCGGTTAATGAGCTTACGGAAAATATTTGAAAAAACCAAAAGCCAAATAAGAACATTATTATACCCTAGCAGAGAGTATATTCATTTTGGGAAAGAGATTGTAAATCGTACCACTATATCATATAGCTGCCATTGGATTGATCTGTCGAATATTAAGATTTTGTATTAGAAATTTTTTTCTAAAAATGCAAGGGTATGACAACTTCGGAGAGCATTGAATTCTTGTTTTTTGTATTGTATTTTTGTATTTGTAAGAAATTTTAGAAACTTTATACATCAAATTAAATGTGTTGTCATATTTATATTGTCGTTGATCAAATTTGTATACAATTATTTTCGTAATGTGAATAATAATTTGGGAAATAATTAAGTTAGTAAATATTAAAAAGCTAATATTTTATTAATAAAACTTATAAATTTAATTTCCTTCGTTGGAATTTCTTTTTCCAGGTACACAAAGAGTAGTAAAGGAATAATGATTATGTGACACCAGGAATTATATTCTTGCTCAGGATCAACGTGTCGATTGGACCACTTCGTCTGTTTTTCCATTTAAAATCAGAATTACGGAAATTGTATGAGCTACAGATAAATTTTATGTCTGGATCAAGTTTACAAATAGGTATCAAGTATCTTAATGTCGAGCACGCTGGACTAAAACTAAAGACTGACTCTTACTTGTTTATATATTTTATTTTAATTTATTTTAATTCAATAATTCTATACTATGCTAAATTAAATTGAAGGTAGAATTTTTCCAGTTGACTTAGACAGTGTAAATTATCACTCCTCTCTCCAGAGTACAAGTTGTACTATAAAAAACTTGAAATCTTGTATTGTTGATACGTCACAAAATAGTTTTATAATAGCATGTGTAAATTATATATACATATATATTTATAATATCTTCATATTTTTTGTATGTGCTCATTTGTTTTTACAATTACTGCAATTCCACAGCATTTACAACTCATTCGCGTTTGCTCTGCATAATTAAAAAAGAAACGAAAAGTCTATGAAAATTCATTAACAATTTTCGAATTTAGCTGGTAGCCTAATACTAGTTCCGGCTACTCATACTAAACAACAAAACAAATTAAATCATAAAACAAGCACCACTCAAAAATTGTGTGAATTACTTATCTGCCCATAGAAGAGGGCGCCACAAAATTCAAACTGAAAACCAATATTTAACAAAAGATAGCTTTGTCTATATAACAAACCATGGGCTATGTTTTCCGAGATTGTGTTATTCCACCCGCAACACCCATAAACAAACAGTAGTCCCTCCGATCAAATGATATATTGCTACACAATATACGTTTTGTGACGTTTTATAGTCACGTTAATGAAAATGGCTGGCAGCATAGTGTGGAATACGTCGCATTGTTTGGGGCAAAAGCGACAACGGCGACAACGGTGACACTTCAAGAGGCTGTAAAACATAAATAAATAAATTGGATACTCGTGATATTTGTAAATTGTTTTAGCAAATCAATAAACCCAATTTTACAGCTACTACCATCATCAGCACCACCAGCACCTCGCTTGTTCCCGAAGTTATGTGATAATTGACAGCTAATTGCGCAAGTAGTAAGTCCCCAGCCGCAATCTTGGTTCAGATTGCGAGACATCCCCAGGACAGCAAACAGACGTTGCAAGCGGACAGTTCAATTGTCATCATCAACATTGTCGTGGTGTCTTTTTTGTCTGTTCCGCATCTTTGCGCAGGCGCCCGCGGCTTTAGCTGCCCCAGTTGCTGCCGATGTCGATGATTGATGGCGAAAATGTAACCGTCACTGGTTACATGAGGCCAAGAGGAGAACAACTTAAAGCTGGCTACACCACTCTGTGAGGAGGTTCGCGTTCCGGATGTCGAGCCGTGAGGATGTTGACGTTTAACTGTGTCGCTAATTGGGCAAGTTTTGCTTTATGCTATGTTTTGACAAATGACAAACCACAATGAGATATTGTCGTACACATTTAACTGGCATTTTCCGTTGCACACTCGCAAAGCTAATCGTAAACAAACTGCGGTGGGGCCAACCATCATTATCTGCTTGCACTTCCTATACATTCCTGGAGATACATATGCAATAGCGGTAAAATAGGATGAACAACTTTGCAAAAATGCCCTTGAATCTTAAATTATCACTAATAGTTTAGCGCAAAGAAATTTCGGTCGCATTACAAACATATTAGAAATTATCATAAAATAAGTATTATCATTAGCAATAAATTATTATTATCATCCGTAAAAATAAAACTGGTTTGAAATTTTAAGAATATTTGTAATACAATAGCTAATCCTATCGATTTGGCTACGCATCAAAAGCAAGACGGATTTACCGAAGAATTGAAATTGCAACATGTCGCAATTACATTAGGACGCTACATTATATCATCAAGATCCATGCTCCCTTCAATAGTACTTGAACCCGCGCCCTAGTTATTTTGTCAACAATCAGTAGAAAGACACAAATCTAACTACTTTCAAGACTAATATATGCTTTTATTGTTATTATATCCGGTACCCAGAGAGTATATTATGTTTTTCTTATAATTTCCACTATCTCTATTACAATAAAATTGAAATTATATTTAATTTAAGAATAATAATATAAAAAATAATAATTATAGTAGTTAAAGGTTAATACGTATCAATTTTTTTTAAAGGTTTATTGTAATTTTTGTAAGTAAACTCGTGATGAATTTGAGTTGAATATTATTCATTGAATATTGAAACGAAATTCTGTCGATGAGAGAAGCTTATGGGCAACAAACAACTTTGCATACATATGAAACAATCAATGCAGAAAAACTATATATTTTAAATCGTACCGATGCAACCAGACATCGAGTCAGCTAAGCGAATAAGGCGTATTAGGCGTTAGTTGAAATAGGCTGCGAACCACTGATAGTAATTTCAGCAGCACAAATTTCTTTTAAGTGGAAATTTGTCTGGCAACGCCTTACAGCCTTTTCTGCACAATCATCTGATAAGTGAAATTAGTTTCACAAGCACTAAAAGCAACACAAAATAAGTCACAAATGATCGAGTATAAGATACCCCGTATCCAAGTACATTAAAACAATATTCTATAACTTAAGTGTGACATTACATTTTTACTTATTATCAGATGCCCACCGAGCGTTCGGGCATTGGGGTGTTCATTTGGACATATTACAACGTCCTAATACTCCCATACCCAATGGTTATCAATAAAATTTCCATCATAGAATATGTCAGCCGTTAAAATACTTAAATATATGTATAATGTGTCGTAATGCACTTAGAACATTAGTATATTATTATTCATCTATAATATTCATTGGACACTCGATAGTTTAAATGTTGCGTGCAAAATGGAACTTGTATGGCTTCAAGTCAAAAAAAAAAGAATGCTATAAGAATGCTTTTTATGTGCAATTAAAGTTAATTTAATTAAATAGTCACAAAAAAGCAGCAGCAGCAACGACAACAACATAATGTCATAAGTGAATGTCAAGACCCGATGCTAGTTATAATGTGTAGAATAGACAGAAATCTAGCGACAATTTATGACACACATTTGTTATTATTATTTTTTTTTTGTTTTTTGTCTTTGTTTTTTGTCTTTGTGTTTATTTATAACATTTGTTTGTATAGCCGAAAACGTCAAGAGAACTGGTTAAGATCTTCATTTGAAATGTTAACGCTAAAAATTGTCAGCAATTTTGATGAATATAATTGGCTGGAAGCTGTGGGCGACGGGCGACAACGATCCAATTAAAAACGCGACAAAATGCGTACGTGTTCATAAATATTGTCAATTAGCAGAGTTTGACCATCGATGGAACAAAACCAGAGCTAATTGCGAGCTTGGCTGTCCGCCAGATTCGCCTACAGAAACGAGTTACGCAACGATCGCAACGAACGAGAAAACGACAGAGTGAAGGCGAACCCAATTGATCGCAAAGAGCAAGCCGTCGAAGTTGAAGCTAGTACTCATCAATGAAGGATTAAGTTACATTTACGACCGGAGCTCAAAGAGAGGGACAGTTGGACAGAGCATGAATTGGCGGCAGCCTGATTGATCAAACTGTGACAATATGGCACTTACGGGTGCAATCAAACTTCTACCAACTGCTTACACTTCTTCCTCTCTTTTTTTCTCTATCTCTCACTCTCTCTCTTTCTTCTTTTCGTACTCTCCTACTTACTCTGTCTCTCTCTTTATCTTAGTTCATTGCGATCTCTCATTATTTTAAAAAGCGTGCGGACTGCATAGCAAAGCGTTGCCATTGTTGCATGCCGCTTGATTAGCTCTCCGCGTGTTACAGCCTACAGCCTTTAGCTTCTTACTGCTTACTGATGGTTCCCTTAATTTACAGGCATAACATTCCGTTCCATTTGGTGTCGTTTGTATGCGTGTAATCCTTTAGTTAATTAAGTTAATTAAATGGACGAATTGGCGCTTCGGGGATTTGAATTATGTTCCAAAGTGTGAGATTTATGTAAGTGAAGAGTGCATAAAGTCTTATTGATGGCAACAGTTGGCAACAGTTAGTCATTTTTGAATTGAATTGAGTTTGGATTCTTTGAAAGCAGATTTCTTTGTTCTTGATTAATTCCAGTAGTAGTCAACGCTATTGGCCTTAATTACTATATTGCTAAATTGATAAGCTTCTAGTTTCATCTACATACTCAGAGCAACTAAGATATTATTAATTGTACTCTAATTGGAGCACACCCAAGATGTTGCTAATCTTTGTATATCAATCTATTTGAGTATATTATGGGAGCGGCAACAAGTTAAAAGACACAGCTTCCGTTTAATTTGCTTATAAGCATAGATCATTCATCGATTGTTTTACTTTTTTATGTAGTCTCGTAACGTTGCCTATGTGAAGTGTACTGTAGAACCTTGAAACTGGGCCTGATCTCTAAGTACACAACATTTCGTTTGAAATTCAATTAAAGTTTGATTTGACCTTTAAACGTTTCACGTTGTTCTCGAACTGTTCAACAGACCATCAGACATTGAACATCAAGTTGGCATACATAGAATGTATAAAACAAATTCTCGGCTACTTCTGACTACTGCATGGACAGGTAGTCAGTTTTATGTTGGCTGAAATTAACGAAAATTTAAATTATCAGGCAATTAAAGTGCTCATCTAAAAAAAAAAATCAAAACAGAAACAAAACCAAAAAAAAACCCACAAAACTCAATAGTACTTTTGACAGTTGAAAGTGAGCGGCAGAGAGAGAGAGAGAGAGAGAAAAGAGAGAAGAGTAAGTGTTGCGGGAATCAGCTAATTAAATGTAATTAATTTTCACATGCCTCAAAATTAAATGCATTTAAATCGGAGACAAAATGCGGAGAGTGTGAGCTTTATAGATAGCGTATGGTTTAATAGCTCGCCGTTTGTTAAAAACGATTTAAAAAGTTTCATTAAGATAAACCAACCGAAGCAACAGCTCATACATAAGTATACATAAGTATATATATATATATATATATATATATATGTATATATATATATGTATATATGTATATATATGTATATATATATATGTATATATACTTAAGCTATTATAATAAACAAAAATAACGAGAAAATGTTATTGCAATTTTGAAGTTTAATTGCAAGTTGACTATGACGACAGGTGAATAAACCAACCATGGGTCAAGCTACAAAACACACAAATACCGCTGCTGCGGCATCTACAAAATCCAAGCGATTAATTAACTAAATTTAAGACTGACATTTGAGCCATTTACCGTTGCGCCTCACAAGGCGTGGCCAGTGACCAAACACGCTGCTTGTTTCATTTTTGAGGGCAACTTTTTGAACAACATACTTTTTATTGCTACTGTATGGGAAGTTACTGGACTCAAGATGAGACTTTAGTCAATGCTTGAGATGAGCTTAGCTTAAGATGTGGCTTGCTTTGACTTGCTCACTCGTTTTACTCACTAAATTGCTCTCTCTCTCTATCTCTATCTCTCCGTCTCTCGCTCGTACTCTTTCACTCACTCGCTTAACGACTACAAATTCAACAGAAAAATGGCGATTAACTGTAACTGGGCAAATGTGAAACATTTTCGGGTCAGGTGCTTAATGTTTGGTGTTTCGTGTTTGGTGCTTCCAACGAGATTTCACCAACCTGCAGTCAGTTTCACAGAATACACTGTACAGCCAACGCCCCACAGTTTTCATTATCTTACGGTAATATCGCATATAAAGCGCTACCTCTTGTTGTGCTCTCCAGCTTGTAGCTGTTTCATCATCATCATCATCATCATAGTCATAATCAGCAACATCAGCATCATCTGGTCAGCCTTCGGTCATGATGAGATGATCTCTATGCGCGACTACACATTCATACATATACATATATGTACATAGCAACGTTAGCTCGTTATGGTTTCCTACATGCCGTGTCTTCTCTGGCTGGTAATGTCTACATAATCGCCATTTGCCGTTTTTTTTTTATTTTATATTTTCTGTTTTTGTTTGTTTTTTGTGAGTTCTCGTTTTGTTATTGCCCAGATTTATTTTTTTTTTTAAATTACACTTTTGATTTGTATATTGCATACAATTTCATCTTCTTCTTTTCGTTTTTTTTTCAGTAACTACAACTATTCTTTTTATTGCTAGTTACTTGGTCAACTTATTATACTCGGTGCCCATTGGGTACCAAGAGTACATTGAGTTTGTGACAGCAGCAAATGTATGTATCACCCATAAGGAGGCGTGGCCGACCCCATAAAGTATATATATTCTAACTCAGGATCAACAGCCGAGCGATTGGAGCATGTCCGTCTGTACATCCGTATGAACACACAGATCTCGGAGACTATAAGAGCTAGAGACTTTTTTTTTGCTAAGTGCTTGTATTAGTTGCAGGCAGATCAAGTTTATTTTGGATTTTTGCCACGCACCCCACCGCCTCTACAAATCGACAAAAAAACCATTTTGAACACACCACAGCACCAACACCCAGCCAAGCTACATGACTGAATTTTGATACATAGAATATGTTTATCGGGGCGTTGTGTAAAAATTTGGTACAGATAGGATAATTAACACATTTCAAATACCAAAATTTGAGAGGTGTCTCTATAATATATATATCTTTGGGCACCGAGTATTAGATAGTCTAGCATACTCGACTATAGCTTTCTTACTTGTTTATATTAATATCCGGTAGAAATTGCCATTTTTTGTTGGCTTTAAATCAAACATGAGAAAGAAGGCAAAGAATTGAGTGTACAGCAATTGCCTTTTAGATCAAACATATGAAATGCCAATTAATTTAGTTCTTTCTAAATACTTATAGTCATATATTTATACATACATAAAATAAACTTTAAGTGAAGATCATTATGATATCCAGTAACTAGAGCGTATATAAATGAACTTTAAATTCAAACGCATTAGGAAATGAGCAGACAATATTACACATTTCAAAGCTGACAGACTTGCCTTAACACTGCAAATTTCTTGAATTTGAGTTGTGATAATTGGAAGTACTTCGATTAGTTTTCATAATGCCTGTCACAGCGGTCGGATATTTAATACCGCCTTTCATATCTTTGCTATATGCAGCATTGTTTCTTAATGTTTTAATTACCAATAACATTTTGGCTTCTTCGAATTTTTTCAGCGATTTTGGTAAGCATCGGTTTGAGCTATTCGTCGGAAAATTGATCTCGGACTTATTTGGTCGCAATGTAGCTAAATTTGATCACAAAATAAAATTATTTCAGCTGTGGAACTTTGCCAACTGTGCCTTTCCACTATTGGTCTAAGGTCTAACTCATTCAATTTTATAAAAACGTTTTTACGAGGTGTATTCAAAAAGTAAGGTGTAAGGGTCAAATGTCGCGGGCAACATATTTTCGATTATCGATTTTTTTGTTTTGTTATGTTGGTACACTATTCCCTAACATCTGTACCAAGTTTCAATTGAATCCCCTTTTTTGCTTGGTTGTGAGAGGCGTAAAGGTTACAAGTTTTTTTGCGTGCTCGGCGATTTTTTGCTTTTTCTCGGTCTTGGCTCACCTGGGCTCGTCCATTGGGATGATTGGGCTTTGGTTTCGATATCATAACCTTATACCCATGGTTCGTCACCAGTTATGACCCTTTTGAGTAAATCTGGGTCGTCGGTGACGTCATTCAACAGCTCTTGACCGA